>JAMXBB010000009.1:41393878-41586491 GCA_024138015.1 Lumnitzera littorea
AAAAAAAAAAAAACCTTTTTCCTAAGATTAATTTTTTTGGAAATTTTTTCCTGAAAGTTGATGTTTTAGAAAGGAAAACAGAATTTGTTTTCTCACATAGAAAATTTTTTTTTCTCCAAATAAAAAAACAACTAACCCTTTTTCCAAGATTAAACTCATAGGATTTCAAAATGAAAAGGAGATCAAATTAGGAAGCTTCTCTTAGAATTTTCTTGAAATAAAAATAAATTCGCTAAATTGTAAACTCAACTATTTTCAAGTTTAAGATTAACCTACCCACTACATTTTTCAAAATTAACTAAGGTAATCTGATCCTAACTAATAAGTATATAGGCACCTTAGAGGCTACTTAAAATATAGGAAAAATATTTCTCTTTTATTTAATTTTCAATGCTTTATTTTAGATAGGCGATTTGGAAAATAAATATAAATTTAGAAGGTTAGAATTGTATCTATATGAGTTTAATAGGATAGCCATGAACCTAATAAAACTTAATTTATTGAATTTTTTTTTAAATTTTTATAAACATAAACTAATGGCTAAATTAGAATTAATTTGCCTAATAGATTCTAATTTAATAAATACCTTAATCAAAACCATTAATATCCTCCTTGTAATGCAATAATCTCTAGATAAAATTCAATACAAAATTATGCTTATTTAATTTAAATATTACACAAATAAAATAATATAAAATATAATAAAGAAATTGAAAAAAAAAAGTAAAAATTACAACAAAATTGTAAATCCTAGAAAATCGATAGTTTGAACCCTAATTTAAGTTTGAGTGTTCTAAACTATGTTATGAGTCGATAAGACTAGTAATGATAAAAGTTTATGAAATTTAATAAATCGAACATAACACCGATAATAAAAATCTTAGAAATTGATTGAAACCTAAATCGGGTACCAAACATCCTAAATCCGATTTATGCACAATTACCTGAAATCGAAATTGAACTCGAATTTGATAGAAACCCTAAAACTATAACTTTAAACTTATAAAATAATTAAATATCACTCAATAATGATATAATTGTAATCAATTATAATTATCGATTAAATCACGTAATCGCGTAAAACTTTTGACAAAACCATTAAAATAACTTGTAAAAATTATAATTATAACTAGTACTAATTAAATTGATAAATTTTCATAAAATTCAAAAATTAATTTATAATTATTATTTTTATGATTTTTATGTTTAGAAAAATTATATATAATTATTTCTATTTTCCTTTTTCTTCTATTTTCTTTATTTTCTTTCCTTTCTTTTTCTTGTTTTCTTTTCCTCTTTTATTTTCTTCCTTTTTCCTGCATGGATGGAGTTATAAATTACAGTAGCCCATGTGCACAAAAATAAGATACAAGTGTCACAAATTAAAGGGATAATGGATAAAACAATAAAGCACATGTCTTATCTTAATTAATGCCTAAATTAAGAGGATAAGCTTCTTGATTTTTTTTATTTTATTTGCTTCAAAATTAGATGGTCTTCAAGTCCCAAAAATTTGGAAAAGAAAAACCCAAACCAAAAATATAAAGTGGAAAAAAAAGAAAAGAAAAGAAAAGAAAAGTAAAACAAAACAAAAGCAAAATAAAGTTCAAGAACAAGAAGAAAATTAAGAAGAAAAAGAAGAAGAAAATTAAGGATATTACCAATATATTTAGGTAAGTGTATTTATTTTAGTTGTATCTGTATATATTATATGGTATGTGCATGTATATACTAAGTATTTTGTTGTATTTTGTTATGTGTTTCATTACATGTACATATATAGATGCATGAGTAGATAAACTAATATATATGTATATCTCTTTTATGTATGTATGAACATATGTATGTGGACATGTATATATACATTATTATGTAGAAGATACGGTATATGTATATATATATGTAATTATAAATAAGAATACATGTGCTAAGTATTTAGTATTTTCACTAATTAAGTATTGCTAGATATATATATATATATATATATACATATGCATGTACACGAAAATATATCTATGTATGTATGTATTATATATGTATGAATAATCAGTATTTGGTATATTATATATGCACATGTATTAGGTATTTTTGTATTTATGTATTCAAGTAAGTATTTTTTTTTATGTATAATAGGTATGTATAGTTGACGTGAAGGTATGTATGTATATATATAAACATAGTATTTTATATTATCTATATGTATATGTGAACATGTATAAAAGTAGGTATGCATATATAAAATATAAATACATCCATATTATACTCATACTTATAACATATAGTATATAATTAAATTCAAAATAAGCTCATACATAAAATAAGTTAAGAAATATGTATAGATATATATATATAGGAAGTAGGTATATATATATATATAACTACCGTAAATTGGAAAAAAATTAATATAATATAGCAATAAGGATTTATATATATATGTATATCGAAAATACTAGAACAAAATAAATAAGAAAAAGGAAATTTTTTAAGTCTAAAATCTAAAAAATAGGTAAAAATAAGTAACTACGGTAAAATAAGCTTAAAATATTAAAATTATCACTTATATGATTTAAATAATTATTAAATCATAAATATATTAAGAAAAAATTGAAATTAATATTTTATAACTTTTTAAATTAAAATAATAAATTTTGTGGCATTTTTATATTATTATTCAAACTGCGAGTTATAATGTTCAAAACAGACCTTACTATGAGAAAATACGCTCGAAAATAATCAAAATGAACTATAAGTTTGTAATGATCTGAGCTAAAACGAAAAAGTTATACGCGATTCGATAAAAAGCTCGAATTGATAATTTCATGTGACTAAGTGAAGTAAACTTTACAAATTATGATACTAGTTTAGTTTTAAATTCTTAAACTTACAATTTTCTATATTCCTTATTCTTAGGTGATCTTCACCTTAACCTTGAGCTGCCATTGGATTATTATGACTCCTAAGTCGATTATGGCTGAATAAGTTTTTTCTAATGATTCCATACTTGCTTGTGTTTGTAATTAGCGCATATAAATTATGATTAATAATTGAATGTTGCATGAGGATGGTTTATGCTTATGTATGATAACTATTTGTTAATGGTGAATTTACTTTAAAGTACGATAACATATTGCTTGTTGCATAGTAGATTTGCTAGGAACTAATTATTTGTGATCTTGTTGATCACTGAATAATAAGATCTAATTTTACTTGACTTAAACAAAAATTAACTTAAAACATGCATAATCATACACCGTATAACTAATTCCGGCCGTCATATTACACGGAGGTAACGAAAGGTCATACGTGGGTTGATTATTTGATTATTATAGATTTCGTACGATATAACCTTACCCTAGCCTGCAGGATCATTAAGCGTTGGAGGCGTCAATCGCTTAACTAAGAGTCTAGTCTAGAGGCCTTCGTTTAGGGGTGAGTAAGGATTGTGTAAATCTACTCATAATAATACGTAGAACTCGTTTTGATAAAACTGAGAATGGATATACCATTATATTTTAAATACGAAACACGGAGTTTCATCATGAGATAAAATCTAGTATGATACCTAAATTTAACTATGTCGAAGAATTTCCAATCCTGGCTTCGGAGGGTATTAAATCTAAGTTGCATGTAGTACTCGATCACCTGCATATATTTGTTTGGTATACTGATTGACATGCATTCATTTAATTGAACTTTGTTTATGTATAACTTGATTGCTGTATGGTTGAGGTGATTATCTCACTAAGTTAGTTAGCTTATATCCTTATAGTCTTTTTTCGCAAGCCGAGTTGTTCGTGGAGTCAGGCCGCCACATGCCTAAGGTTAGTTGTACATCAAGAGGTCAATGTGGGAACAAGACGTGAACGAAGTATACTTATAATAGTTTATTTAGATTATGGATCTAATTATGTAATAAAATGATATTAGTTTGAGTTAAGAAGTATTATACACTTTTTATCTATAAATTCTTATATAAATAGATTGTGTTTTATATTTCCTTAACTTGTTATTATTATCATGAAATGATATTATTTACACTTGTATAACTCTTGGTTATTAGTTGTAGTTGTAGTTGTAGTTGTAACTATAACTATAGCCTTCTATATTGCATAAAGGGTTATCGATTGTAACGGAATTCAATCTATAATCCTTTGTACGGTATGGCGATTGCCACGACTAGCCCTCTCGAGTCGTGACAAAAATAATATAGTATTATAACAAAAATCATATGGCTTCACTATCACAACAAAATTCAATTATAAACTTGAATCATGGAATACATCAATTATATGGTATTGCAATGGAATTTATATGGATCCAATATTTATCTACTTAAAATATTAAAATAGTTAGAACTACATGTATAAACTCCTTTATCAATCCTTTTGCTTCTATGATTTCCGTTGTTTGATCTAGATCCATTTCCCATTTCCTTTTCATCGATATGACAAACAAATGAAAAAGTTAGTCTAGAATGAGATGTCAAAGTAAAGAAAGTGAAAATATATATATATATAAAGAAAATCATAATAAGTATAAAAATAAGTAAAATCGAAATTGCCAACTTGAATCAAAGAAGTGGGTGAAGCACCCTTTCAAAAAATAAAGAAGTGGATTGATTATAAAAGGAGAGAAAGGAGAAGGAAGAGAAATAAAGAGAATATGGAGTTATTTAAACTAATAGACAATGGAAAATATTGGAAAATAATTATGAAAAGGCATTATGACTTCACAAAGCAAATAAGAGAAATACATTAATAATAGCATAAAATATGTAATATAAAAAAAGGAAAGAGTTTTCGAAATTATATATATTATAATATGATACGAAATAAGTATAAAAAAATAACCATGTCAGAAAATTCAAAAAAAAAAAAAAGCATATCCAATTATCCATGAAGGATTCAAGCTTTTGAATTTTTGTTTACGTGATCTGCAAGGAGAGAGAAATTAGTTTATGTTTTATATTCTTTATATGTATTAAGCGTTTGATTATACAAGTGTAATTGTTATTGGCGATAGATATCTTCCATTGGGTTCCTTTGCGGAAAGCACGAGCGCTAAAACTTTTTCCACATTATTATGGCTCCTAAAGCAAATTTCATGGCACAATTGAGGGGAAAAAAAGTTAACGCTTAAGTGTGGGTGTTATGATCTAAAGTCTCAAATTAAATCCTGAATCGAATAAAATATATTAATATTAATATACTATGTGTTTATATTATTGAAGTTCTTTCTCGAATCTATAACTATTAACTTGATGTGAAGATTGAGAGGTTTCCAAGCATAATCCTTTGTAATATGCATAGTTAGAGGTGCACACTGGGATGAACCAATTCAAAATCAGTCATAAACCGCCAGTTTACGGATCGGTGATTAGTTGAACTAAGTCTAGTCCTTAAAACTACCAGCCTAAACTAGTTCACATGAACTTGGGGTTTAAGGGTTAGTTTAAAAGCCTTTGAACTATGTCCTTTTTTATTTTTATTTAAATTTTTTTCATATTTAATTTCCCCTATTTCCATAAATTATTATTAAAAATTTGTCACCTACTCTTGTATTTTTATTTTCTTTCCTAAGTAATTCTAATACTCTATGGAGACATGTAGTGATGCATGAATAATTCACTTTTATTTTCAATTGAATTTTTTTTTTCGTTCTTAAATAATTGATTTAAATTGCATGAGCGTTATGCTATTTGTTTTGCTTTGTTTTTTGTATTTTGTTTTTTTAGACTAAGGTTCAAGTAAACCCGAACTATCGATTTAGAGGCCTGCTAGGTCAATAATTCTCTAAAGTCAAACTATCTAGGCTCTTAAAGCTCAATAGTTCGTTGGACAGTTTAAGTCCATCGCCATTAGGATCAGTCCACAGTTTAAAACTGGCCTTTGTATAGGTTTGTTCATAGCCATTAGTTGTTATAGTATTAATGTATTTAATGGGGCTTTTAGATGAACTAGTAATGTTGGATTTAGATATAAACGATCATTGACAAAACTTTCAATAATCAAACAGGGATAATGAATTTCCTAATCCAATGTGACCTGCAAACGTTAGAATCCAATGCGTTTAATTAGAAAAACATGATATGACTCATGAGTATGCCTAATTAGAAGCGAATTGCCACAATCCATTAAGGACTAATCGATTGATATAATTCTAAAATAGCTTATAGGGAAGCTCGGGTTTAGTCTCAAAATTTGACATGAAGGAAAATTATAGATAGATATATGTGTTTGTTAGAATGAGCAAAAAGATGCTTAAATACTAACCCTAGTTCAATGGCATAATTTGTAATTAAGTGGATTTGAGTTAAATAAAAATAAAGTAGAAGAAAATAAAACAAGTCATCAACCACACGTCATCGGTTATCGATGGGCACACAACCAATTAATCTGCAGTGAAGAATGTACTAGCATTCGAATGGTGGATTTCCCATCAACAAGACGCTAGACACAATTCTGTCCTTGAATTTTCTATGCTTCTTTCGGTTGCTGGCAAATGGGTGGTAGTAGACTGGATGGCGGTGAGGGTTGGAGACCGATCGGCATCCAATGCAACATGATAGCTGCTCGTTCTTCCTCTTTTGGTCCATTCTTCCCTGACTTAAAAGCACACTGGCTTGAAACCCGATTCCTATCATAAGTCCGGGTTGCAAATGTTTCGCCCTCAAATCTTGTAATTGTTTTGACCTGTGAAAATTAACATTCAATTTCCTCATAATGAAACTCGTGTTCCACTATCTTCCCTTTTGTTATCTACTCATTAATCTCATTAAGGTCACAAGATTTAGAAGAATTTGTTGTCCATCTTTGGCGAATGTAAAGGTGTTATTGAATTCTTTATATACCACCATTATATCATACATCTATGGCCTTCCAAACAAAACATGTACTACCTTGGTGACTGCAACTTCACACAACTGCTCATCCCTATACTTCCTAATCTTAAATGGAAATCTAACCTGCTTATTAACATAAATTTTACCTTTTCCTTCAAACCAGTGTAAGGCATATGATTGTGGATGTAGCGTCACCTTCAATCCCAAGGCATGAGCGAAGGCTATAGAAGCTATATTAGTGTAACTCTCATTATCAATCATTGAGGAACAAGTTTTGTTTTTCGATAATTAAAAAATAACATATATTTTCTAAGAAAATTTGCAATAATTTTGACTTTATTCTTATCAATTTTGTGATAATTTGAGCTTAATTTGTTTGCTTATTGTTTTCAAGGACTATGGAAGTACTTTATAAAGATTTTAAGGATTTTTGGGCAATTTTGAGCTTATCG
This sequence comes from Lumnitzera littorea, assembly GCA_024138015.1. Taxonomy (NCBI): domain Eukaryota; kingdom Viridiplantae; phylum Streptophyta; class Magnoliopsida; order Myrtales; family Combretaceae; genus Lumnitzera; species Lumnitzera littorea. The sequence continues at coordinate 41,401,172 of JAMXBB010000009.1, forward strand.
GAGTAAAAATACTAACAACAGAGTAAAGCAAAGAAATTTTGAGTAAGAATAGAAGTTTAGGAATGACCATGGTAGAGGACCATGCCTGTGGTCCTTACTTGTGAACATTTCATTAAGAATTTCTCTTAAATTTTGAAGTTTAGCATGAAAAGCATGATTACGACCAACTACCATGGTTGTGTACTCCAGGCATGAAGAAATTCCAATCTCTACTGTTCTATTTTTGTTAGGTGCTTGTTGTAATCTTAGGACTATGGCTTATAAATAGATTTTTAACTCTAGGGTTAGAGAGAGAGAGCCCCTTAAGAGGTTGTTATAATTTTTAAAATATTCCAAGGGGGTTTCTCCATCATGTTTCTTCTTTTCTTTTCAAATTTCATGTTTTTGTTTAATTTACTTAGTAAATCATTATTGAACCCTATGCTCAAATGGGTGATTTGAATTCATAAAATTCAATCTATGATTTTATATTCTACGATCTAGTTACACTACTTTTATTGTTGTTATATTAATATTTCCTAAGCTATTAATTTAATAATTGAGTTCACTGTAGAGATGTGAGGCCTATAGTAAATAGATAAGTATAAGTAGAAGAGATTAAGTGTGTTAAGAGATTAGGTTTTTAATCTTTCCAAATTAAGATAATCTAATAGCAGGATTCAAGAGCTTCATGCAATCTTGGAATACTCCAATTAGAAGCGATCTGGGTAGAGAGGGTTCTAAGATTAGGAATTAGCTAGAGATGTTAGTTTGGTTACTTCATAATCTATTTCCATTGGAATAGGTTAGGAATCTTCATAGTTTGATATAATAATTAAGGTTGAATGATCTTTTAGAACTACGTAGTAAACAACAATTATGATTTACCAAGGGAAATTCCTTTTTCTTTATTAATTTGTTGATGTTAATTTTTATCTAGTTTAGTTTTTTAGTCATTTACTTATTTTGTTATTTAATTTATGTTAGCCTTCATTTAATTCTTTAGTTATTTTACTATCTTGTTATGCTATTATTAGTTAATTGTCTTTATTTAATTTCCTTATTTTTAGTTTAATATCTTAGTTTATTGCAATCTTTATTTTTTGTCTTTGGAATACTTTTTAAAATCATCTATGGTTATAAGTTGGGTAATTGAATATTCTAAAAAGAGTACAATTGCTTAAAATAATTAGATATTCTTATCTAATTGGTTCCTCATGGGATTTACATTCAAAGTCAAAATCTATTTTATTCTAGACTATAACTTGACCAGGTGAATTTGCCTATAATGCAATATACGGTCCATAAAGTTTTTAGTTTTGGGGGAGCCAAAAATAAAGTAGTCTAATTTAGGAAATTGGCATTACCCTAGATTTATTCAATTACCTTAACATCTTTGCAATAAATCTTTTCCATAGTTATTTAGATATCATATCTCTTATATTACATTGCTAACTTTTAATTCTTTGAAACTTATGATAAGTAGTAGCAATAAGATTTTGGTAGACTTTGAATTAGAAATTTAGAGGATAGAGCAATGGCTTCGCATAAGAAATCATAATACTGTGGATCAAGGTTTACCACTTAGATTAAAGGAGGAGTTAGAAAATTGAGAAAGCGAGCAAGAAGATATGGCCTCGAATGAAAAAAAACAACAATGGTGAATCTTACAATATACGCATGGAAGTTGCAAAGCTAATGGTAACTAGAGTTGAGTCTAGCATTGCTAATCCAAACTAACTTCCAAATTCAACCCAACATCATCCAAATGATCTAACAATTCGTCCAGTTTGATGGATTAGCAAATGAGGACCTTAATACCTACATTTCAAATTTCTTAGAAATCTACAATACTTTCAAAATTAATAGTGTCTTAGATTATGTAGTAAGGTTAAGGTTATTTTTGTTCTTCTTGCAAGGTAAGGCTAAACTTTGGCTAAATTCATTACTTAGAGGATCAATCATTATTTGGGAGTCATTAGTAGAAAATTTCTTAAGATAATATTCCCTACCAGTAAGGACAACGTGACTTGGGGATAATATATCTGCTTTTTTCAATTTGATGAAGAGACTCTTTATGACACATAGGACAGATTTAAGGAATTATTGAGAAAGTGTCCACATAATGAATTACCTCATTAGATGCAAATCTAAACATTTTATAATAGACTTAATTATTTCACACATCAAACTATTAATGCCACAAATAAAGGCAATCTAAGTGCTAAGATACCTCAAGAATCCCAAAAGTTGATTGAAGGCATGATGATGAATAATATGTAGCGAGATAATGTAAGACATAATGTAAAAACGTTTGGAAAATATGAAATTGACTCTATGATGGCATTAATTGCTCAAGTTGAAAATTTAACTAGAAAGATTAATGGTTTATGTAACCTATCAATTTAGTACAAGATGAGATTTTTTGGAAATTGAGGATATTAATTTTATTGCTAATCGATTTGCTAAAAATCCTTTTAGTAATGCCTATAATCTAAGTTGGAGAAATCATCCCAATTTCTCTTGAGAGAATAGTAGCAGCAGTAGTCAAAAAATCACAATCAACAAAATAGGTCTCCTAGTGAAGAGGAATTACTGAATTGGTTCATTCAAAATTCAGACACAAGATTCTAAGCTAATGAAAGCCACACTAAGGAACATAGAGACATGATCGAGGAATTTAGAGAATTAACTTAGCCAGTTAGCAAGATCTATTACCGAGAGGCCATAAGGAAGCTTACTTAGAAACATTGAACCGAATCCAAAAATGGCAAGTTCAAAAGCAAATTAACAAGTAAGTTGTTAACCTTCAAGCTAACGATATAAAACAAAAGTACTAAGCAACCAAAGTTTGATGAACTTTTATTTTCTATATTTAACTTTATGAATACGTTAATTCAAGTTTTCGAGTTAGTATTTTACTTTGTGTCCAATTTGGCTAATTTTTGGTTGAAATTTTGTGCTTAAAACAATACTAACATTTATTTCTCTCAGTAATTTGAGGAACAAGTCGAGAAATTGAAGTTTGGCATGAATTTTCAACTCAAGAAAAGATTATGGCCATAGTCTTCACTTGCGGACTTGGATAATGATCCTTGGTAATTTAACCCAAGAGAAAAGTTGGAAAAAGAATTCATATGGCCGTAGTTCTCAATCACGTACACAATGTTCTTTTCTATACAGAAGAAAGAGCATGGCCACACCATAGCCATGTTCATTACTTATGGTTGCTACATGTCTAAAAATCATGGTTATTTTTTCTTCATTCCGTTTTCTTCCACATTTTGTTTCAGTCACACACATACACACATACTTTTCTCCATGATCTTTCCATGATCACCACTATGACTCACCAAATCCTTCAAATTCGAGCATGAAACCAATAATCACAAGGTATATACATCAACCTTGCTTCATTATTTTCCTTAATTTATTATTAGATTTCAAAAATATCTAACTATTATCTTGGTTTTCAACTTGGAGATTTTGATGTGCATGTGTGTAGATCTTAGGTTTTAAGGATGATATAGTGTATATAATGCAATGTAATGAGTTGTTTGTTGATTATATACTAGAATCATGTGTGATTTGTGAAGATTTAAAGGTTAGAATATGATGGAAAGCTGTAGAAAGTTATAAAAAGAGAAAGAAAGTAAATTGTTTGTAATTGACAACTGTGATTCATGTTGAATAAGGAAAATTGTTGTGCTTGATTACTTATGTGTCTTGAAGAATTAATTTGCATATGAATTAGATAATTGAATCAAGTTTCTAATCCATGAAAATTATGTTGTATATTAGTGCTCATGTGATTTAAGCAATAAAATTATAGGTTGAATTTTGATCCATGAAATTATTCACTTATAATTTTATCAAGTTTCTTTTTAAAGAACCTAACATTTTTATATATTAAGTTAATCAATTTACTTATTGAGCCATAATTTTAGAAAATTGCATATTTAATGCTAAATTTGAAAAGATTATGAATAACAAAATCTTATAGGATTCGCTTATGAAACTACTTTACAAAAAGCACTAATCCGTGATCTTAGTAATTTAGGCATTGTAAATTGATCGCTATCTTAATTACTTAGTACTCTAACTAGTAAGATGTGATTGCCATGGGTCAATTAGTGAATTAAATTTTCATGAATTATTGTTATTATCACACTTAAACTCTTCTCTAGTTTTTAATTTTGAAAAATGGCTAGAGTTAGGCATACAGCTTGCAAAAACTCGAGCACTATTCTACAATCTCCTTAGCTCACCTTCAAGCATAAACAGTAAAGAGAAAGGTTTGAGCACCTTTCTAAGAAGAAGTTCAATAAGTTCACCTATATCGATTAGACTACTTTGGCATAGGTTAGATATGAGGCTAGAATTCGCTAATTGATTGGTTTTAGTGGATGAGATCAGCTCTTCACAATCAATGAGTCGGTGTATAAGGAGCCTACCCTTGAATCCCTCTGTGCATTTAATTTAGGTGTTGATAGTCTTATTTAAGGCAGCCAAAATGCAGTCTAGTTTAGGTGCTATAATAGGGAAGTTAGAATGCCTATTGATGATTTTGGTATGCATATGAGGCTTTATTCTGCTAATTATATTATGAAATAAGAGTAAATGGATCTAACCCATAAGTTGCCCTAAGGTGTGTTTGATTTGGTTGTATAGAATAGATTAACTGGTAGTGAGGGAGGTGTTTATAATCTTAATAAGTCTAAAGTATCAAATTTGTGTGACTCTTCTCTTAGGCTAACACATTATGTGTTAGCTAGAAATTTACAAGTAGAGGCAACAGTCATGGGGTTGTTAATGAGAGGGATATTTTATATCTACATAGTTTTGCTAACTACCATCCTCTCAATTTGGCAGTAGAGATGGCTTGGCTCATGAGAACTTAAGCCACTAAGAGGTAGTCTAATTATATTTTTGCAAGCCCTTTCAATATCCATTTAGTGAAAACTGCATTGGCTTACATAATGAGCCAAGCATGAGAATGATGAAGGATTGCATTGCCTTCATCTATGATGTTATCAAATACATGCACTTGCTACTATTACTTGAGTTACCACCTAAACTAATTAGAGAGGCTATTACTTCATTGTCCTCTAGGCTACAAGCTATGTCTTCCTTAGTGCTTATCACTTTTATAAAGTTCATGAGGAAGCTTTTTAAGAGATTAAGGACATTGCATCATAAGGTGGACCTGGCCCTAATTCAGCATGACATAATCATGACTCACTTACAAATTCAGCCACTAACTCTACTACCAATGCTTGAGCTAGACTCCACAAAAGAAGCCATTGAAGAGTAGATTGAGGAAGATGTAGTGGATGAGGAGTGATCTACTCTTTATTTCATTTTCATTTAAAGACTTAGTTTATGTTTATTTTCATTTGATATTTATATGACTATACAACTAACTAATTTTTTATTTGCCTTTTTGACTATTACTTGATCTTATCATGTTTTGATGTTTGTAGGACACTAACTTTTAAACACTTAAATTAGTAGTAGTTTTATTTTAGTTATTTTTGCATAGTTAACTTTTCCTTTTCATTTTCTTTAGTTAGTTTATTCTAATGAGAAATAAAATCCAGGTGCTTAATGGTTCAATGGAAATTTTCTTTTAAAGTTCACTCTTTTTGAAAGGAATCTAACTATAAAACCAAGAAAGTCCTAGTTTCTTTTCTTCTCTTTTATTATTATTGCTATTGTTTCTTATCTCCCATTAGGATGTTTGATTTCAATGATCATGTACATTGATGATAATGTATGACTTAAGTATGGGGAAAGGATAGAATATATATGCTATTGCATATGCACTTAAGCTCCTATTTGTTAAATTTTGTCAAAAATTTTCAAATTTTAGAAACTTTTGACCTTGCATGTACCTAAGAAAGAATAATTTTTTTGAATCTACCCACATCCTTTATAAATTTAGAATACTTTACTAAATTTGAGTGGTTATAGCTATGAATGGTTTAAAGATTTAAAGACCAGTCATCTTCATTTCTAAGTTTCATTTTAAAGGATAGTTATTTATCCTTCTTTATCAAATTTTTTGGACTAGGTGAGCAAGAGAGATTTGTCCTTTGAAAAATCAAAATAATTAGAGGTGTAAATTGAATAATTAAATTAAAATGATAAATGAATTGCTGAAGCTTGGTATGAATCAATCTTAGTCGCTTAGAAGAGTAAGACTTTTTCCTACTGCTAATCAAAGAAAGTGAAATTAATCGAAGTTGTTAAGGATTGGCTTTAGTCCATTAGAAGAGTAAGGTACATTTCCATTGATAATTGCTAAGTAATTAAAAGAGCTAAATTAGTAAGGATTGGCCTTGGCCCCTTAGAAGAGGAGGTACTTTTCCAATGCTAATCAAGTTTCAATTAAAAAGAAAAATACATTGAATTGATATACCTCCTAACAAAAATTGCAAGAAGTAGAGGGACAATCAGAGGATGAATTGATGTGGCATGCATTCATTCTAGTTTTTCACATTAAAAATACTTAATGAAGATTTCACTTGTCTTAAGTTAAAGCAAAACAAATTATCATGACTTTCTCTTGATTAGCTTATGGTTGTTGTGATCTCTAGTTTAGTTTTTACTTGAGTGTTGTGGTTAACTTTGAAATCTATAGATTGATTACTAAAATTTAGTAAGCTTCAATTATGCTACCATCTAAGTTTTCTAAATGCATTGTGAAGTTGAGAAATAGGGGTGATTCTGAAAAAAATTTTTGCTAAACAATTAAGATTTCAAATGTGCACTTTTCTAAAATTACAGTCAATTGTCTTGTCCTTTAAAGATTTTCTTCGCTTTGCTTAAGGACAAGCAAAAGTTTAAGTGTGGACGTATTTGTTTATTTATTGTTGTCAAGGATTCCAAGAGTACTCTTTGAAGATTTTAAGGATTTTTGGGCAATTTTAAGTATATTGGAGTAAAAATACCAACAATGGAGTGAAGTAGAAAAATTTGAAGTAAGAATGGAAGTTTAAGAATGACCACGGTTGAGGACCACATCCATAGTCCCTACTTATGAACCTTTCAATAAGAATTTCTTTTGAATTTCGAAATTTTGTGCAAAAAACACAACTACGGTTAGCTACCATGGCCGTGTACTATAGGTGTGAAGAAATTGCAATTTTCAATCTTCCATTTTTATTAGGTTCTCATTATAATCTTATGACTATTGCTTATAAATAGATTCTTAAGCCTAGGGATACAGAGAGAAAGCCCCTTGAGTAGTTGTTAGGTTTGAGAAGAAATTGTGATTTCCAATCTTCTATTTATGTTAGTCTTCATTTAGTTCTTTAGTTGTTTTACTATCTTGTAATGTTGTTATTAGTTAATTGTCTTTATTTAATTTCCTTATTATTTTATTGCATTCTTTATTTTCTATCTTTATAATATTTTATTAAATCTTATATGGTTATAAGCTAGGTGATTGAATAATCTAAAAAGGGTATAGTTACTAAAAATAATTAAATATACTCATACAACTAGTTCCTCATAAGATTTATAGTCAAACTCAAAATCCATTTTATTCTATACTATAACTAAACCAGATACACTTGCTTGTAATGCAGTATATGCTCCATCATTTTTCCTAAGGCACTAAGTGAGAAAAAGATTTTCCCTCTGAATCACATTTGCATGTTGTTCTTGCATCATGGATCTTGTAATAATGAGAGGCATAAGTTGTGCTAAGTCTTCCCCTATGGTGCCTATATGAACTTCTTCTTTAGATTCATTCTAATGTTGCTGCTTAATGTCTACTACATAGTCCTCCTCATTTACACTAACCACTTCAATTTTCGATAACATAGTCTTCATTGCCATAACTTGTTGACTTGGACATTCTTATGCTAAATTTATAGAGCCTTAACATTTAAGGAACTTGATATCACCTAATTTGCTCCTATATTACCCTTACTTATTCTCTTGTGCTCCATAAATAATATTGGTATTTTTACTAATCATCCTTTTTGCAAAACTATAGAAATCCTTATGCTTAAACTCTTCTTTAGGTTTCTCTTTGATATGTTGTTCACCAGGTCTAAAGTGAGAACTCTACTATTTAGCCTTACCTCTTTCTTTGTTGTTGCCTAACCTTCAAGGCCAATTTCATTACATCATCTAAGGTCTCATACTATTATATCTCAGCAAAATCGGTTATCTCATATTTCAACCTAGATTTGTTTTGAGATATAGTTTGCTCATGAGGTTCATTAACCTCAAATCTCATCAATAATGTTCAACACTTGTGAGTATACTTGCTAAGACTCATCTCACCTAACCTTAGAGATTACAATAGAGAAAATAGCTCTTGTTTACAATGTTAAGGTACAAATTTCCTTTCCCTCCTTTAAATGCAAGTATTTCTTTGCTACAAGGTAGGATAACCAACATAATCTAGGGAGACTAGTTGACCTTAGTATGCTCATTGTATTCATGGCAATCAAATTGTTGCTCAATTTAGCTTTTCTAATCTAAGTATTCTTCTGACAACCCCTACCACTAAACTACAGATTGATAACTTGATAGTTTCTAGCCCTTTATTTTGTGGCTCTCTATCAACTACATAACCTCTATTGAAATTATCTCTCTACCCCTCATTCAAATCATCACTTCCATCATGCTTCACACCAATATTTTACCTTTGGTTTTCATTTTGAATATTCACTTACTTAATCATGTTACTGGTTATGGTTTATATTAAGTTTATCTACATGATCATAATTCTCTAAATGGTTTCTATAAGAGTAGGCATCTGTTATTCTAATTTTGTTTTATGAGGCCTTATATTACCATAGTCCTTACACCTCTCACCAATGAACCTGATATGAACACTCTTACTACGCATCCTACAAAATAGTGTAGTCTTTAATAACATAAGACAAATAAATCATATGCCCCAATTGTAACTCATTTCTCGATAAGTTTTCACTTAGGAACTTCATTGAACACCTTTGCTACACCATTACACAATCCCTCCATGATAGGATCATAACCTAATAGTAACTACATGAAAAAATCCAAACTCCGTACATCATTAGTAGCAACTAACAATTGCAAAATTTTTTTTCCTATTTATCAACAATATCAATGAATACTCAAATCACTCACGTGTAACCTAACAATTTCCCAAACTCTTTCATTAGCAAGCAACATCTACACCCACTAAGGTACAATCTTACCTTCTTTCCAATAGAGAAATAATAAGTTAGGAATTGGAACTTATCACACATATATTATTTGGTAGCTCTAATACCAAAACTTGTGATGAGCTTAGATATAAAGTTTTTCAAGCATGATTCTTTGTAATATGTGTAGCAAATGGTCTTTACAATATTAAGGTGTTAAATTGGAATTTTAGATGAACTAAACTATTAGATTTAGATATCAATTATTGATAAATGTTTCAATAATCAAACAATGATAATAGACTTCTTAATCTGATGTGACTTAAATACTAACCATTATCTAATGGCATAATTTATAACTAAGTGGACTTAAGTTAAATAAGAATATGAATGAGTAAAATAAAACCAATCATCACATAAGCCTCACTAGTCAGTCGATGGGTACGCTATCAATAGGTCGGTAGTGAAGAAAGTACTAGCCTTTAGATGGTTGATATCATAGTGATTGGATGCTATAAATAATTCCATCCTTAGACCTTTTGTGTGTCTTTTTGTTACTAACAATCGAATGGGTTAAGGGTTGGCAACTAATTGGCATCCTCTATAACATAACAGTTGCCAATTCTTCCTCTTTTGGTCTATATGAAATTCCTTCATTTGATCTTTAACACTTCAATTCTTTCCTTAACATGAATTATAACCCAATTCTCATCATAACCTTGTACAATTTAAGCAGTCCCAATAACCAATTGCTTTTTTTTCTTTTTTTTCTCCTTATGAGATTTGTTAAATGACCTTAACAAAGATTTGGCATTAATTGAATGAGTGGTAACAGTTTATGTAACACCCAAACAAAAAAAAAAAAAAAAAGAAATAAGTTAAGGACATAATATAAAAATGAGTTAGGGAGGCAAAGAAAACAATAAAAAGAACTGGGGTAACATAGGAATATTAAAAGTCCTAACTTATTTTTACACAAAAATGCCTCAAACTTTTCAAGAGACACGTTTAGCCTATCATTAAATGTCAAAGTGGAACTCACTCATAGCATACTTCGTAAATCCTAACAGTAAGGCATGGATCCCTAACATTTTGTTGGTCCATTGAATCTCAAAATTAATTGTGATCCTTTATGGTAGTGCAAGAGAAAAGCTTTGGTGGAGGAGCTATTGCATAAGGCTAAATCACAATCCTAGAATTCCTAAAGGTAAGTGATTTGATGATTATTGTGAAGAGTAAGATTGAATCTAAAAGTCTAATTTTGATTTTCAAAGTTTTAGCAATTGATTAGATAAGAAAATTATTGAGGATCTCTTACTCTAGGATTTCTACAACATAAGATAATGTATTCTCTTCCTCATTATCTTAATTCATTTGTAGAATTTATGAATTTAATTGAAGTTATGGAGATAAGAAATTCTAATTCAGTGAAGGCAATTGTAGTGCTGTAGGTTGAGATTAAGTTTAGAGGTTGGATCTAAGGTTATAGAGAGTTGTTTTAAAGAAAAGAGAGAAGAAGTGTTGAGATTCATGAGCACGGCTAAGGACTATAGGCATTGTGCTAGACCATACTCCTCTTATAAAAGTTAAACGTAAGGAAATTTTTAAGAGAAATTTAATATAAGGGAATGATGGCTAAGGTTCATTGCTATGATCTAGGTTGTAGAGTTTTTAAAGAGACATAAGGCTAAAGTCTACGACTGTGGTCTAAAGGTAATATCTTGAAAAGTAGGTTGCACTTAGGATCTCAAGTGTAATCCCTAACCATAGTTTTTGCAGTCACTTCATTCCTTCTTCTTAACTTAAGTTTAGTCTTACTCAACCTAAGATTCTAGTCTATAACCTTTAGGAAGCCTATCATAAGTTATAGTTTGTTATTGGAACAACTTTTACTTGTCTTCTCATTGAAGATTACTTATCTATGCTAGAGTAGATAAAATTCTATCATCAAAATCTAGGTATGTGACACTGTGTATTACTTGTGATTGCCAAGATAGAATTTAATCTTGGTGTTATATATTTGCAAATGGACTAATTAAATATTCGACTTAAATATTTCTTGTTATTTGCATGTAGTTTGGCTTAGGGGCCCGAAATGATAGATCCTTATGTAGCAATCCTAATGATCATTAGGACACGTTGTCCCTAGTGGAGCTTTACTTGAAAATTATGTAAGGGTAGATCTAGGTTTAATAGATGAATCCTGAAGTGGTATACCTAACGTAGGATCATAGAGGAGCCCAAAGTGGTACACCCAATCGTAGGTTGTAAAGAGACCCTAAGAGGCACGTCCGTCCACTAGGATGGTGAATTAGTCTATGTTGTGATAGGGGTTATGAGAATCTCCATTATGAAATGTATGTTTAGCTAATTTAAAGATAATTAAATTAAGTATCTGTTTTATCGGTTTACATTTGAACACGTGTTTATGCCATGTATAATTGCTCATATGCATATAGTTGTATGTTACATATTGAGCTTTGACTCATTTTTCTTTTTCCCATAATTGTAGGCCAAGATGTTAGTCATAGAGATCTTGTTAGTTATAGTTATCCAGTTGATTATGAGAGTTATCATAGTTATGTGGACTTAGGACATAGTCATTATCAAGAAGACACTTATGCTAATAGTTATTATTTTTATGATGATTATTACCTTTTGATTTTGGTTTATTATCGATTTTTGAGACAATATATACTTTATTTTCAAAATTGTAATGATGAGTCTCTTGATTGTTACTTGATAGGTACTTCTATGAAAGATTATTTTGGAGACATTATGTACTTGTTATGCAGTTATTGATTAATAAAGTTAGCTATTATTATTTGAATATGATTTGGAGATTGTAGACATTAAAACATAGCTTGACATGTCAATTGAGGACTAAGGACATGTAGCAATCTATGGCATTCCTAATCTAACATGCTAGAAATTAAACGGTATTAAAGCTTAAGTTAATAGATCTATAGAACACATAGGAGCAAGATCACTAAAGGAAGAAAAAAGTTAGGAATAGGGAGAGAAATGTGAATTAGGTATTAGTCAAAAAGCTTAAGTCCTTCTTAGTTTTCTTAAAATTTGTTGTCTTATAAAGCTATCTATTTTGCTTTGTGTTTGTCTTCCTTTCCTTTGATCATAGTTATTTATCTTTGTTGTCTCTTGCATCTTGTAGAATGTTATTAGGAGAAACCCTACTTTTAATGGCAACTCCAGTAAAGGTCAATAGGCCCCTATGGAGAAGAATGAAGAGGGGTAGTTTCCATTAGTGAAATTTGCTAGATAGGGTGGACAACTAAGGTAGCTATCCAGTACAGGATGACTCGATGCCACAACTAAGGCAAGTGTAGATTGACTGTATGTAACTGCTTCAAACTATGAATCATATGTTAAGTGTTTTGGCTAGGAGATAATAGGAGCAATTCTCCTTATACAAGTTCACTACTTAAGTAAACCCACTCAGCCTTAAGAAAGAATATTCACTTCAAGCTCACCATTGGCTTGAGGATGTTGAGAAAATCTTTGCAGCTTTTGGGGTGCTAGAGGATCGTAAGGTGAATTATGCCACCTACATGTTGAAGGGAACACTTGTAGATTTATAGGAAGCTAAATTGCTTGAACTAATTTTTGCTAGAGCCAATCTAAACTAATGACAGGTCTTAAGTTCACCACTTCCTTAGAGGTTTGGAGGTGGATTTGCAATATGAGGTCGAGTATTTCTAGTTGACTATTTATGTTGATACTATAGAGAAGGCAAAGAATATTGAGTAGAATAAGAAGAGAAGAAAGAGCAGCTTCGTAAGACAAGAGCAATATTAAGGAAAAGAGTAAGCCTAAGTGTTGCTCCTTAGGATAAGGGTAAGAGGCTTATGTACTAAATGTTAATGGCTAGACCTATAACCATTGTAGTAAGGCTTTACTAGCTTAAGCTAGTTTACCAATTCATGCTACTACCTCTACCCCTAGTATGAAGATGCCCATGGTATATGAAGCCATGTAAGTTAAGTCAATGTAGTTGCCTAAAGGAAGCTTGTTTCTTATGTGGTAAGGTTGGGTACTTTAGTATGACTTACAGTGAGAAGTCATTCCTGTAGATCTTTTACAACATATGCAAATAGAGAGGTAACAAGGCAGTTAGTCGTAGAGTAGCAAGAAGACAACTAGCTATGGTCCCATAATAGGTATTAATGCAACACCCAACAGGGTAATGATTAGAGTTTTAGTTCCCTAAACCTAGGGGTTGAGCCACTGAGCTCTTGTATGAGTGTTTACCATGCAGCAATAGCAGCATCAAGAGTACCTTGAGCAAGACACCATAACAGGTGTGATTCATATATGCTTTACTAATTCTTATGTGCTATTTGACATTGGTGCTACACACTTATGCATATCTAGTGTATTTATGGATGCATGTGATTCGAAACTTGAGTTGCTGTATGATCCTTTAAGTGCTGATACTCTTATGTGAGTAGGATTAGTGTTAAATTAGTTTTGTAGAAAGGTGCACATAGAAGTACAGGGGGGAGTGTTACTTATAGACTTATAAGTTTTGAATATGATGGATTTCAATGTAATACTTGGAGTGAATTGGTTGTCCACGTACCATGCCACCATAGTTTGCCAAGACATGGTGGTATAATTTGATCCCTTAGGAGAAGAGTAGTTCTCTTCAAAGATTGAAGGGCAAAGGCCAGTGGGTGTTCCCACTTATGAATTGTGGGGCAATGGTAGGTTAGCTACCATGAGCTTATAGGCAAGTAAAGAGAAGAACATTGAAGAAGTTCTAATAGTAAACAAGTTTCGAGATGTATTCCCAATGACTTGCCAAGCTTACCACCCATAAGAGAAATCGAGTTCAATATCAATTTAGTGCCATGTACCAAGCCAATTTAAAAACACACATATAGAATGGCTTTAATGGAGTTAGTAAAACTAAAGACTTAGTTAGAATAGTTGCAATAGAAGGGTTTTATCAAGTCAAGTATATCACCATGGTACACGCTTGTACTTTTTGTCAAAAAGAAAGACGGTAACATGAGGTTATACATTGACTATAAAGAGCTAAATAGAGTGACTATAAAGAACAAGTATCCTCTTCTTAAGATTAATGGCTTATTTGACCAACTATAAGGAGCTCAAGCATTCTCTAAAACTAACATGAGATCAAGATACCACCAACTGAGGATTAAGGAAGAAGTTATTTAGAAGATAGCTTTTAGAACTCGCTATGGTTTATATGAGTTTCTAGTGATGCTATTCAATTTGATCAATGCACTAACGGCATTTATGGATCTTATGAATAGAGTTCAAAGGCTTCTTAGATAAGTTTATGTTTGTCTTTATAGATGACATTTTAGTATACTCCAAAAGCAAAGAAGAGCAGGAGAGGCATCTAAGGATGGTTTTGAGAATGCTTCGGGTAGAAAAGCTACATGTTAATTTTCAAAAGTATAAGTTTTGGCTTGAGTAAGTGCATTTCTTAGGCATATAGTAAGTAAGGAGGGCAATTCTATTGACCTAAAAAAAGTTAAAGTGGTGGTCAACTGGCTCAAGCCCTAAAAAGTAATTAAAATCAATAGCTTCCTTAGGTTAGTAGGATACAATAGATGATTTATGGAAGCCTTTTCTAGAATAGCACCCCTACTTAAAAGGGAATGCCATTTATTTAGGGTGAAGAGTATGAGGCAAGTTTTTGTGAAGCTAAAAGAGAAACATGTTTCAGCCTCAATGTTGGTTTTACCTAGGATAATAAGGAGTATGTTATTTACAGTAATGTTTCCATGAAAGGATTGCGGTTTATTCTGATGCATGAGGGGAAGGTTATTACCAATGCTTCCCTGCAGCTACAGCTACATAAAAAAAAAAACTATCCTACTCATGAGTTAGAGTTGGCAATAGTTATTTTAGCTCTAAAGCTTTAGGGACACTATACATGTGGTCAAAAGTGTCAAGTGTTTACACATCATAAGAGCTTGAAATATGGATTAATGTAAAAGGAGCTGAACCTATGTAATGCCCTTAAACCAAAGTGTACGACAACTTGCTACGTGTCCCTAGTTTTCTAATAATATATTAAGACTCTAAAATTAACTACAAACTCCAAAATCACTTGTAACAACCACTTATTAAGTAAAAAATAACAATTTTCCAAATACATCATTTTGAGTGACTCACAAGCGAGTCACTTCAACTACAAATATGCTTAATAATCAAATCTTGATCTTAAACGACATATAAAACTAACTACCTCTTTTTCCTAACCCGATGATAACAATTTTCATACTTATTGTAAATTTATCGAATTAACTTGCTATTGTAAAACTAGAGGAATGAGCTGAAGTTTAGTATAAGTATATAAACACAAACAAATGCTAAGCCCAAAACATACACATGTAGATAATGCAAATGTAATAATATATAAAAAAATAATAATTTAATTATCTTTAATTTAGGCTAGCAAATAATATAGAGCTTCTCATGACTCCACTACACCATGATTTTTTTCAACATACATAGGCAAATATAATATAAGTTTTCCTTTAAATCCTTTACACCCATGCCTCATTTACTTGAGAGGAATTAAAATTCAATTCTCCTCTTATTCCTTATTACAATGCTCATTTGGTTTTTTGTCTCCGAATCACAATTCTTTAGGAATCTCTATTACGTGAAATCAAGTAATAGAGATTCTTTGACTTGACTAAACAATCACAATTCTTCACAAAATTTCATATTTTTTTTTTAAAATAACCTTATATCAATTTAACGATGACTACCACTATCATTGCCATCACCATTACCAACCATTACTGCTACTACCAACCATTACTGCTACTACCAACCACTACTGCCACTAGCAGCCACTACCAGCCATTACCAACCACTACGGCCACTACCAACCACTACAGCCACTACCAACCACTATTGCCACTACTACCACTATTACCACCACCATCAACACTACCAGCACTGCAACCACCACCGTTACCGCCACTATCACCACCAACTACCCTCATCACCACCACCATCATCGCTACTAACACTGTTACCATCACATTGCTGCCACCACCATCACTTTATTGCCACCACTACTATCGCCATCGCCGCCGCCACCTCTGACCATTGTTATCTTCACCACCACTGCTATCGTCACCACTGCAGTAACTAAACCACACCCCTCTCCCTCCCACCACCACGCCCCCCCACAAAGCCATTACCCCAGCCATTGCCATCCACCACCACCATTATCACCGCTCGTAACCACCATTGACCATTATCACTGCCTTTGCCCTTGCAATCGATTTTTACCACTACCACCTATTACTTTAGAATTACTTAAAAAAAAATTAAGTATATTTTAGTTATTAAAGTTCTATTACGTGTCTATTCTTAAGTTGTTTATTAATCCAACTAAACCAAGTAATAGATATTATACTATTATTACATTTTATAAGAATTCTAATTATATTTCTTTCTTATTCCATTCAGTGAAGTGAATGAGCTGCTAATGTTAAGAGTCTGGAAACCTAGTATTCTAGTTGTATCATCCCATATACTAGTCTATTAGGGAATCTTCATATATAATCGGTAGCTGCTCCCATAGGGATCTACTAGTGTAGGCCTCTAAAGTAAATGGGTCATGCACAACCTACAAACCATTCTTTTAAGCCGAATATAAATTAATCTGGTTAACTTTTTTCTAACCTAGAAAGTACAGCCATCTAAACAAGCACTACGTACTTGGGATGGTTAATTGAAACTCTACAATTTTAGGTGCCATATGAAAAAGCTTAAACCACTCATTAAAGAAATAACTCAATATTCAGCATGAATCTATTTAAGATTAGAAATAAGTATGTATTAATTTCCAGATGATTACTACGTAGGTCTATCCGGTAATTATTTGCAAATCTTTTATTAACTTGTTATTTGTTACTATAGCTAAATTTATTAATTTAACACATTTATTAAAGCCCATAAATGACTTTTGATCAAAATGTGAGCCACTTCACATATTATAGTAAGATGACCACAAACCAAAATGGATTTAGAATAAATTAATATAATGGCATTACTTTCATATTTCCCATGATTCAAATCATTTGTCAACCCAACATTATCAGAAAATTATAACAAACATAGTTATTAAATTATATTGAACCTTTTGTACTATACTTACTAGAAAATAACATAATATTTAATATAGTAGCGTATGAATATAATCTTCAACACAACAGACCCTTATTATTAAACTTTGTTGGAAAACCACTGTTAACATTGATAACAAAACATTATAATATTATACTACATATTGGAGTATAGAATCTTTCAGCCGAAAAGAAGCAATTATTATGAACTATCAATGCGTTTATCTTTACTAACAAATATTGTACTTACAGTACCTATAATAATAGTCTGATGTACAATTAGTTTAATATTATATTTCATACCAATATTATTTGAATGCTTCATATGAATGAAGTATAGCATAAGGTACAAATAATAATATTATAGCCAAAAAAAAATAAAGAGTCTTGATAGTAATATATTAAAGTTTTGTACAGAGACAAAGTTTGCACTTACAGAGTATTGGAAGAAATGAAACTAAGACGTTATGATTCGCCAGGAAGATCGGAGACGGTGCAACACTTCCAAATCGGAGAACTAGTTGAACAAAAAAAAAAAAGTATTGATGAAACAAAACACGTTATGACTGGAATTTGATGGAAAGAGCGTAGAACACTGCCGAAGTTAAAGAAGCACACTCCAGCAGAATGAAACCTAGAAAGTCTTTGTTCAAAATGGAACTCGTCATCGGAAAATGAGTATGGTGGGAAAAGAAATATAAGCATTGTACCGAGACTAACTACGGTACGGGTTTGAATTAACGAAGAAATACAAGACTTACCGGTAGTGGAAAGAGCATATACGGAACCGCAGATGTCTAGAAACAGCTCCATTGAAGCTTGGCACGAGCTGGAATTAATGGTTCAAGAAGCACGGAAGAGTGAGAGCGAAAGAGGAAGACAATGAAGGGGGATTGGCTTATAAGGAATCGGGGAGAGAGAGACGGTGAGGAAGGGGGTTACGAGAGAATGAGAATGAAAGAGTAAGGGTGTAGGAGAGAGTCAAGGGGTCGTAGGACAACGAGGCGATGAGATGGAAAAGAGAAGGGCTGTGGGGCTTCATAGAAATTAGGGTATGTCCAAGCCCAAATGGGTGGGAGGATTGCGCAGGCAAGGAGAATCTCCAAGACAATTGGGGAAGTATATAATAAATGTAATGAAAATAAAGGGAGTGAGGGGAAATAAGAAAAGAGGAAAAAGAGATTAAAAGATAGGAAGGAAGAGCATAAATCTAAAATAAAATACATAATTTGTTAGTTATATTAAATTATTCTATTAAACGATTGCATAAACTAGGAGTTAGTTTGTTATTGAAAATGTTATCAAAAAACTTGATTTAAATATTTAATCTATATGAAAAATTCAAATAAGCTTGAAATCATATTAAGATTTATAGGTTAATTTTTTTTTTCTAGTAATACATTTTATATCGTCATGACCTAAATAAACTTTATTATTTAATTATTATTTTTATTTTGATTTAGGATATTTCAACCTAAGAAAAAATGGTGGCAGGAGTTGATTAAGGACTATGATATTGACATTCAGTATTACCTAGGTAAAGCGAATGTCATGATAGATGCTCTTAGTAGGAAAAAAACAAGGCAATACAGCAACATTAATCACATCATAGACTGGAGTTGGAGATAGTGATTCAACAAAGAGGAGCAAATTGGCAAATATGCACATTTAGCCTACTCTTGTAGATAGAATAAAAGCTTCACAGTTTGAGGATACTATAATCTAGGAAATCAGGAGCAAAATGGAATAAGGTAAGGCAACTAAGTTCAATATTGAAGATAAAGGTATTTTGATATATGGATGTAGGTTGTGCATACCACACCAAGAAGAGCTAAAGCGAGAAATTTTTAGAGAAGCACATTACTCTAAGTACTCTATTCACCTTGCGAGTATCAAGATGTAAAAGGACTTAAAGAAGCATTATTAGTGGAATAATATGAAAGATGAAGTTGCAAAGCATGTTTACAAGTGCACCATTTGTCAAATGGTGAAGATTGAGTATAAGAGATTAGTTGCAAAGTTGCAACCCTTGCCTATCCAAACTATAAGTGGGTGCATGTGACCATGAATTTTGTCACACACCTCCTTAAGACCAAAGAAAAGCATGACACGATATGGGCGATAGTGGACTAGTTGATGAAGACAGCTCACTTCATTCCCATAAGACTGGATTACTATAACACTCTATTTTTACTTCCTTTTATTTTTAGAATTTTTAAGATAGGGTAAATAGTCTTAATTTAGGGAAAATATGAAAAAAAAAAAAAAGAAATTTAGAAAAAAAAATACAATAAATGGAAAATTTAGAAAAAAAATTCAAAATAAAAAAGAAGTTTAGAAAAAATACAAAAGTAGAAAATTTAGGAAATTTAAATAATTTTTTAAAAAATGAGCTTTAGGTTTTAATAATAATTTTCTTTTAGGAGAGAGATGTTGGACTTAGGATTAAATTTAAATCTAGCCTAAATAGATCTTGTCCATATGTATAATTTAATGGTACATATGAACAAGGTACAGGTCAATAGCTTGTTAGTAATATACTCTAATTTGATATTGCATATAATTTGGAGATCTTAGGTTTAGTCTATGGAAGGTGTAAAATATATCTTTTATTTTCTTCTCTCACATAGACACTTATCCATCCTTCATTGGTACATGTGTCCATCACATCATCACTATGTCATTGCCACTTTATTGATATATCACAGACCACATCGTCACTGCATCATTTACTAATTCACTTATATGCATAATAGGCATACTCTTCATACATGTTAATTATGTTTTCCATACGCAGTTTTGTGTTTTACATCACATATTACTTAGGATCACTTAGCCTAAATATGGAAGAAAATTATATTGTATTTAATATTTTCTATTCTTAACTCGACCATAATATTTATAAATAGGGGATTTCATTTTAATACAAACCATCAACTTATCACTTCAAATCAATAAAATCCACTCACAAATGCTACTCTCTCTCTACATGTCTCTTTCTCTCTCTCTAGATTTTATGCAAGCTTGGAGCTTTTCGAGCTGGAAAAGTTGGGCTAGAAATTACCCACGGTGAGATCTTTCCAACCTGATTGAATTCGACCCACTTGTTGAAGATTTGACATGTATCCCCCTTGGCTTAGTCTAGCTTCATCTTCCTGTTTCTTTTGTTTTGTTTTGTTATTTTTATTGTCTTTGTAATATTTTATTGTATTTTTTTTCTTTTTTCAATTTTTTGTATTGTAATTGTAACCTAAAAAAAAACGAAAAAGAAGAAAAGAATCAAAAAAATAAAAAAAGAAGAAAGAGAAAGAAAAAATGAAAAAAAAAAGAAAAAAGAAAGTGGAAGAAGTTTTTTTTTTTATGTTTTAGTAAAGAAATGGGAAACAAAATAAAATAATAAATATATATAAAAGACAATAAAATGAAGAAAAAATATATAAACCATTTTATCACTTAGTCAAGCATTTTTTAAAAAAAAAAATTAAAATGAACCTTTTTAAAGTTAGGATTTCTTAAAACTTTTCAAAATAAATGTGCTCTTTTCTTGTAGGCATGTTTTCTATTATTTAGATATCTTTTCTATAATTCAAACATCTTTACTATGATTTAAGTTTCTTTTCTATAATTGAGACTTGTTTTCAATAATTAAGCATATTTTCCATAATTAGACATTTTTTCTATGATTTAGACTTATTTTATATAGTTTATACTTGTTAGCCATAGTAATTGCACATTTCATGAAAAATTGTACTTAGGTACTTTAGGATTTTTTTTAAAAAGTTTTATTACTTAGATTTTTTTTCTCAAATATATAAAAATAAATGGACCTTTTTTCAAAAATTAAGATATTTTAGAATTTTTCCAAAATAAGAGCAAATTAGGACCTTTTACTCTTAGGTGTTTTTCTTAAATAAAATAAAATGGCTATAAAAATTAAAGTGTACTTTTTGTCAAAAGTTAAAATAAATCAACTTACTTAATGTTTTTTAGAAAGAACTACGTACGTTTGATTTTGAATAACAAATATGTAGACATATTTAGAGCGATGGTAAAAAATGAAAAAAATTGGTTTTTCACTATTAGTTTCTCAATTTAGTAAAAATGAAAAAAATCTTAGATTTCTTCCAATTTAATTTAAATTAGTCCAATTTGATAAAATAGGTTCCAATTTGTTAACTAACAATCGAATTTCATTTCATGTGATAGTTTTTGAAAGGTGATTTTAGGAGATTAAATTTAAATTTGAAAAGTTGATGGTACTCATAAGGATTTAAAAAGCTTAACCCTTGAACTCAATTTTCTATTTCTTAAAACTATTTTAAAATTAGTTTTATCAAAAAGATCAGTAGTTACATTACAATTAATCTACCAATTTGGTTATAATTTAACTCTTTTTCTCAATTCTGATCAGGTGATAACTTTAAAATGTTTTCAAAAGATAAAAAGACTGGTTTTTTTCTTTTTTTAAACCTTAGTTGAGGGTCAGTATTAAACATATAGGGTTTAATATTGATTAGTTTAAAAAAAAAAACTTATTTCTAAAAGTCGAGAGAAAAACCAAGCATGATAGCTTGGCAACTCCATTGGAGATTTGATTAGTCAAGAGGGTTAACCATTCAACTTTCCAAAATTAGAATTAATCTCTAAAAATCGCCTTATTGAGTATAATTTTCTTATTTATTCATTCATTATTATTTGTATCATAATTGTTCTAACATTTCTGTAGGTTTAGGTTTGTTTGTTTATTAAACTATTCAAGGGTGATTTACTTTATGTCTCATGAATGTGTGATAGAAACAGTCAAACCTAAACCATATTAAGACCCTATGACTAAGGGGCTATTGTATAGGCTCCAGATGTTGTGGTGTAATCACCATTCAAGGTTGATTAAGCTATTCCCACTTAAGCTTAATGTGACTAATGAAAATGTTTTCTAAAAATAAGTAAAGTCATAAAGCTTAAGGACCCTTAAGACCTACCTTAATTGCATTCACAAAACCTTTTCCCCAAAATTGGTAAATTGACATGATGTAGTAAGATAAATATATATGTATATATATATACATATATATATTAACTATAAAGTTTCTTAATCTTTTCCCTATAAATGTTTCTTTTTCTTTAGAGTATCAATGTAATTCCCATATAAATAAGACAGTTTTGATGTAATTTTCATTTTATCTTCTTTGTAGAAAATGGTTAAGTCTTCTCTTTCACCAACTCTTTTCAAAGAAGTCCATATTCATGAGCCTTTAGAGCCTAAGAGGATACTTGAAAGATGGTTCTGATTTTTTAATCTAAACTAGTAAAAATTCATTGAAAACAAGATTAAGCCCATCCTCTCATTGTTTAAAGTCCAGACAAATATCACTATGATATAGGCTTAGTCCACTTCTGAGATCTTTAAAGTCAATCTTTTCATTTTAGCCCATGCCAACTAAGCCCAACCAATTGAAGAATACTTCTATCTATTAAGAGTCCCCTTTGTCGGAAATGAAGAATATGTCCCAAATATCATGGCTAACCTTACAAAGATTACCAAAAAGCTCCTAGGCCTTCATGAATCTAAAATATGCAAAATATGGGCCAATCCATACAAGAGAATTGTTAGGGTAGACGATCTTTTTACATGGTTTGTAACCCTGTCCAACTATAACTAGAAACTCTTTTGTAGTAGCTTTGAAGATTAGCAACAACAAAGGATTAATGCCTATATCTTGGTAGCATTTGGAATTATTTTATTTCCTAATGGGATATTTCACATACATCATAGGATTATAGAACTAATGACCCAATTTTTGAAAGGGAAATCTTATGTTCTAACATTATTAGTAGTACAGGCTAGATTGCTCATTTGTCTTTAAGAAAAGAAAAATGGAGAATTAAAGACCAATATGGCCTTAATCATGGTTTGGTTTATCTCGGGGTTGTAAACTTGACTTATTTCATAAGAAAGACACCTAGAAGATGAATCTTATTGATGCATTTGTTGCTGTCATTAAACTCCCTAAAGATGTTGCCACCGATTACTAGGTTAAAGCTTTCAAAAAATTCCATGCTGATGACATCTCTTAGGTTGCTTGATGGATCAAGGTAGTTGAGCTAAAGAAAAGGAAGAAGATTGAAGAGGAACCAGGACACCATAAGAAGAAGAAGATCTAGTCTTTAGAGTATTCGTAATAAATTTTTTAATAATGTAATGGAAACTTAAAAAATACAATAAAAATCTTTTTCTTGCCATATCATAGTCAGTTTGCAAGCTCTCCTTTCTACATCTACATGCCCTCAAATTGCATTTTTTATTTTGCTTGTAAATATTCATTAGTCTTTGTTTGAATAACATCATGAGAGTCGTGTCCTTAAGTTTCTAGATATTTTATTTCTTTACAAGTCCTTTTCTCTATGCCTTCTACTTTAACTCTTTCTAATCTTTTCTCTTATACATGGTTAGGATTATTTTTCTTATAGGTTACCTTTTAAATACTGAAAAATTATCAATGATTGATTGTAAAATATTTAGGCTCCTAATCCCTTAGAAATGTTTTTCTACTCCTTCCTCACAACTCCTTTTCTCTCTTTTTAAAATAAGAGTATTCTTTCAAAAAAACAAAATAAAATCAAGAAGTTGCTAACAAGTGAGGATTCTTATTAGGAGTAATGGCCAATAGTAGAAATAACAACAAACTTAATGACACCAATTCTATAGAAGTAAGGTTTCTTTCATTAGAGAAAATGGTGGAGAAAATAACTAAATAGATGAATTTTCTAGTTGATAAGATTGTCCTACTCAAAGAGCACTTAGAAGCTTGATAAGGGAAATCTACTGAAGCACCTATTCTTAAAGAGAAGATCAATCTAGCTTTTCAGCCTAAGACTTATTCTTTCTTGATTGACCTAAAGCCGAGTCAAGAAATTATCAAGGAACTAGAAAGGAAGTTAACTCAGCAGATAATTGAAAAGATGGAAGCACTTCAGAATGATGATGGATTCAAGCAGACTAAGATCATTAACTTTTCTACATATGATGTTAGAGCTTACCTAAAAAATTCAAACTACTAGAGTTTGAGAGGTATGTGGGAACCATATGCTTAAAGCTACATAATAGATTATACATTTGCAAGATGGGTATATATGTTCAAAATAATTAACTAATAGTACAAACTTTCCAAGAGAGTTTGATAAGGCTTGTGTTAACTTAGTATGCCTAGCTCAATCTCAGCCAAATTAATACTTAGGAGAAATTGGCTTGAGCATTCTATGAGCAATACAAGTTCAACATTGAGACAACTCATTCGATTTGGGATTTGTGTACAATGAGAAAGAAGAAAAATGAGTCATTTAAGGAATACACTTAAAGATAGAGGGGCATGGTAGCTAGAATCATTCCTCCTCTTCTTGAAAAAGAATTAATATTTGTCTTTATTAACTCATTAGAAGAACCTCATTATGGCCACTTATTAGGTAATATAATGGCCAGTTTTGCAAACATTGTACTTGTTAGGAGCTGAATTGGAGAAGCCATAAGGATAGAGAGGTTGATTGGAAAAAGACTAGCCTTATCAGATTTAGGAACATATATAAATACTACAATGTCAAGACCTGCACCAAGCAAAAAAGGTCTAAAAATACCTAAAAGAAATTCACTTAGATCCTTACCTTATTATCTTAAGTCTTTGACTACCTAAGAAATGGGGGCTTATTACAATAGAAAGCCCTGATGCTAAGATATAAGTCGAGAAAATACAACCTAAATGCACAATGTAAATATCATATAAGTCAGCAGGGGCATTCTACTGACAACTGTTGGGAGTTGAAAAATAAAGTTCAAGACCTAATAGATGTAGGGGCAATCTAATTGGACTTAATTCAAGGATAGGTAAGATTTCACGATATTTGTAAAAGACAGGTGATTCATATAAAATTCTTTGTTTGCATTTCTCTTGTTTGAAGATATTTCATTAGTTAAAACATTTAAAATGAAGAAAGGTAAGATGAATCCCTAACACTAACCTTGAGACAGTTTGAGAGTCGAGTTATATCATTGTAAGACTATTGGACTCATTCCTTAAAGAAAGTCTATCTTGCGTTTAATATACAAATCAAAATAGAGCTAGGCAATCCTTTCAATATCCTAAACACAAAATCCTTTGGTAGCTCTATTGAACCTTTTATTGGGGTATTTTCAAAATTAAACCTTGTCGAGAACCAACCCTATAATGGGGCAAAAAGGAGGTTAGGAGTGTCTATTAGAAGAAAAGGTTAAAGACTAATTTGTATTTACTTTAGATGCATCAATTTAAGATTAATTGTTACCATTGATAACTAATTTCCTCTAAAATGAAGAAAAGTATCCATTCTAAATACTAAACGCAAACCACATATACTTTGGGTTGTAAGCTAAAAAAAAGAATAATCATTTTTTGCCTTAAATGAAAAAAAAAAAAAGAGAGAGAGAGAGAGAAGAAGGAAAAAAGAGGTAAACTGAGAAGTGTGCTCAAGAAATAGATCTATAAAAACAAGGTGATTAAGTCCAAAGCCCTAAAGCCCAAAAGGATATGAGGCACAAAAACCCATTCCTGAATTAAGACCTATATTTCAAATAATGGTCTCAAAAACACAATCAAAGTAATTAAGCTTAAAAGAAGCTGGGGTAAATACCAAAGTTTTCCCCCAAAAAATTATGATCCCCAAACAAATTGTAAGTGATACATGGCTCATGGCCCACCTAAAATTCCACCCTTTTTTATTAAAGGAGATAACTTATCCTTGGTAAAAGTTACATTTGAAACTGAGGCAAGCAAAATTTTAGTTTTACCTATAAGGTTCTTGACTTGTAAACCTGAGTTGAAGAAGAAGTTCTTTCATGAAAAGCCATTTTTATAATATCTATTTTGAGACTGAAGACTAAAAGCCTTTATTACATTACAGTCCGAAAAAAGGCTTAATAGATTGATTAAAAGTATATTACTTACAAGGTAGACCATAATTTTTGGAATCGAAGTCAAGAGAAAGAAATTTAAGCCGAGAGTATGAGTAAGTCCTTTTAGACTAAACCTGTCTTTAATGAGGTATCTCCTAGTAAGAAAAAATTTGAAAAAGTCATGGAAAGTTGTTTGCCCTTGAAGGAAAAAAAAGGAATCTGTTAGATAAAGGTGGCCTAAAAGATCAAGTTGTTACATCAATGAAAAACCCACATACTAGTGGGAGAATCCTTGGATTGCATGCTCTTAAAGTACTATTCCAACTTGATACCCTCATATCGCATGCTCATGGAGTGCTATCCTGACCCTTGGATCTCGTGTTCTCGAAGTGCTATCCCAAGCTAAATCCCTTATATCACTTACTCTCAAAGCACTATCCTAAATCAAACTAAAACACTTAGATTGCATGCTTTCAGAGTGTTATCCCAATCGATACCCTCTAATCGCATACTCTTGGAGTACTATCTTGACCCTTGGATTGCATGCTCTCGAAACGCTATCCTAAACTAAACTAAAACCCTTGGATTGCATGCTCTCAAAGCGCTATCCTAACCTATGCTAAACCCTTGGATCACATACTCTCAGAGCACTATCCTAAGCTAAAACCCTTAGCTCACATGGTCTCAAAGCACTATGCTAACTTAAAACCCTTAAATTGCATGCTCTTAAAGTGCTATCCTAACTTGAAACCCTTGGATTCCATGCTCTCGAACCATTATCCTAACCTAAAAATTGTTTGCTCTTGGAGCACTATCATAACTCATTTCCCTTAGGATCTTAGCCATCAATCAATCCTCCTTTTAAAGTTCCTAGCGAGCCTATAAAGCACTTTTCTTCACTAAGTTCTTAGTGAGCCTATAGGGCACTTTCTTTTATCATCGATTCCTTTTAGTAAGCTTGTAAGGCATGTCTTCTAAGATAATTAAGGGTTATTAGTCCCCTAAAGATACTCTTGCCTAGGTTAGTGAGCATAAGAGAGCATGTCTAGGTTTTCCAAATTGATTTCCCTTACCAGCTCTTAGGGTGCTACCCTTCAATCAATGTCACTTTTACGGTCTTGTTGACTTTGAAAGTGCTTTTCTTCCTTCAAAACCTTCTAAGGTTATATTCAACTCATAAGGCATTATGCCCACTTTGTGTTTCAACAAGCTCTTAGAGTGCCTTCCTACTTACTCACCTTTCAGCCAAATCCCTAATAGACCAAACTTAGGTTTGCTAGCTACCTATAACACTTCTTAAGGCAAATTCCATCCTTAGGGCAAAAATTGTGTCTCATTTGTCTTTATGGTAAAATTTAACTCAAACATCAGTACAAAGAGGGGTAGCTGTAGACACCCTATTTCCCTTCTCCCCCCCACCTTTTATTTGTAGAATTTTTAGGATAGGGTAAAGGTTTCTAATTTAGGAAAAATACGAAAAAATTAAGAAATTTAGAAAAGAAAGAAGAAATTTAGAAAAAAAAATACAAAAGTAAAACATTTAGGAAATTTAAATAATTCTTTAAAATAACAAGCTTTAGGTTTTAATAATAAGTTTTTTTTAAGAGAGGGATGTTGGGCATAGGCTTAGATTCTAGATTTAAATCTAGCCCAAGCAAACCTTATCCATATGTACAATTTAATTACACAAAAAAACAAAGCATAGGCCTATGGCTTGATGATAATATACACTGACTTGTTATTGCATATGACTTGAAGATCGTAGGTTCAATCCATAGAAGGTATAGAATGCATCTTTTATTTTCTTCTCTTAATTGGACACTTATCCATCCCTTATTGGTACATGCATTCGTCACATCATCATCATGTCATTGCCATGTCATTGCCATATCACATGCCACATCATTTTCCAACTCACTTGTAAGTGTACTAGGCACACTCCTACGTATGTTAAACATACTCCAACACACTCTTACACATAATAGGCATACTCTTGGTGTATGTTAATTATGTTTTCTATGCGGAGCTTTGTATTTGGCATTATATATTATCTCGGTTTGCCCAGCCTAAATATGGAAGAAAATCATATGACATTTAATATTTTTCATCCTTAACTTGACCATGATACCTATAAATAGTGTATTCCATTTTACTACAAACCATCAAGTCATCACTTACAATCAATAAAATCTACTCACAAATAGGGATGTAACCAAGCAAGTCGTTAAAAGGTACCCAACTTGCTGAACTTGATAAAAACCCTATAGCGTAATACTTTATAGGTTTTAGGGTCAAGTTTTAGGATTACAAAAAACCTGATGGGAAACCCAACTCGGTAAAAAAAGGTATACATTAATAAAAATATTTACTCTTATACAACATACATCTTATACAAGCATTACATTATATAATACATTTAATTCTTAATTTTTATTATTTTGTAAGTTAGTAAATATGATCTAAATCCTACTTAACTTCTTCCATTCTATTCTCTACTTAATCTCAATAAACCTTAGAGCAACCCGTTCTAAACTCACTTCAGTTGCATCCTTACTCACAAACACTACTCTTTCTCTTTACATACCCCCTTTTTCTCTCTTTGGGATTTACATAAGCTCGGGGCTTTCTAAGCTAGGATAAGTTATGCTAAAAACTGCCTACGGTGAGAGCCTTCTAACTTGATTCAATCTGACCTGCTTGCTGAAGCTTTGACCCATGTCCTCCTTAGCTTGGTCTGGCCCTCTCTCCTTGTTTCCTTTGTTTTGTTTTATTATTTTTATTATCTTTGTAATATTCTATTATATTTTATTTTTCTTTTTCAATTTGTTATATTTTAATTGTAACCTATAAAAAAAAGAGAGAAAAAATGAATAGAAGAAAAAAACTAAGAAAGAGAAAGAAAAAATGAAAAAAAAAAAAAGAAAGAGGAAGATTTTTTTTTTTTTGATGTTTTAGTAAAGAAATGAAAAAAATAAAATAACGAATATTTATGAATGACAATAAAATGAAGAAAATATATAAAAACCATTTTATCACTTAATAAAACATTTTTTAAAAAGAAACAAAAATAAAATGAACATTTTTAAAGTTAGGATTTCTTAGAACTTTCCAAAATAAATGCACCCTTTTCTTGTAGGCATATTTTCTATTATTCAAACACCTGTGGCATGATTTAAGCTTATTTTCTATAACTTAGGCTTTTTTCTATAATTAAGCATATTTTCTATGGTTTAGGCTTTTTTTCCATGATTAGGTATTTTTTTCATGATTTAGGCTTCTTTTTTATAGTTGGCATATTAGCCATAATAATTGCATATTTCATAAAAAGTTGCACTTAGGTACTTTAGAATTTTTCTAAAAATTTTTATCACTTACAAATTTTTTTATCCAAATCTAAAAAATAAATGGACTTTTTTTTTAAATTAGGATATTTTAGAATTTTTCCAAAATAAGAACAAATTAAGACCCTTTTGTCTTAAGTGTTTTTCTTAAATAAAATTAAATGGCTAAAAAACTTAAAGCTGACCATTTTTCAAAAGTTAAAATAAATCAATCCACTTAATTTTTTTTTTTTTTTTTTTGTAAGAACTACGTATGTTTGATCCTAAATAGCGAGTATATAAGTACCTTCAGGGAAACAATAAAAAATGAAAGAAAATTGGTTTTTCCACTATTAGTTTCTCAATTTAGTAAAAAAGAAAAAAGAAAAATCTTAGATTTCTTCTAATTTAATTTAAATTTGTCCAATTTGATAAAATAGGTTTCAATTTGTTAACTAATAATCAAATTTTGTTCTATAGGATAGTTTTTAAGCGGTGATTTTAAGGGATTAAATCTAAATTTGGAAAGTTGATGATACTTGTAAGGATTTAAAAGCTCAACCGTTAAACCCAATTTTCCGGTGCTCATAACCGTTTTAAAATTGGTTTTATCGAAAGATTGATAGTCCAATTGGTTATAACTTAACATTTTTTCCCAACTCTGATTGGTTGGTGACTCTAAAATGTTTTTAAAGTTAAAAGTGCCAATTTTTCTTTAAATCTTAATTGAGGGTTAGTATTAAATGGGTAATGTTTAATAGTAATTAGTTTAATGAAAACTTATTTATAAAAAACCTCGAAAAAAAAATCATACTCGACATTTACAGACTGGAGAGATTGGTCAGGCTAAATGTACAAGAGATAGTGAGATTACAATGGATTCCAGTTACAATACATTTCAGTAGAGATATATGATATGTATGTATCGAGCAGAATTTTGGTTTCCTTAATTTATTTTATACTAAGGTCAGTCTGCTTAATATTTGACATTAAATTAACCAACTTTTAAATTTTTTTTTTAAAAAATTGAAAATATTTTAGGAGTCACCAACCAGTAAAGCTAGTAAAAAATGGATTAAGGTTTCTTAGGTTGAAGAAACCCTAATTAGGCTACTAGTCCACTAATTTTCTTAGAAATATTTTTATTTAGGAAACTTTAACAAAAAACTAAATTTAGAGACTAACTTATTAAGACATTGTCTCCATGTAAAAGTTCAAGAAAAATAACTAATGGGCTTTTATTTTTATTATTTTTATAAAAAAATGTGAAAAAATGCTTAAATGTAAAGATACATAAAAAATGATATTTTCTTAGGAATTTTCCCTAGAAAACCAAAAATTTCCAAATTTTTCAATCACCTCAAAGGTGCCTATGTATTCACTAATCCAAACTAATCGACCATAGTTTTGATTTTTTAGAAAATTTTAGTGTAGTGAAAAATTTTATTTTAAAAAAAATGACTAGATTTAAGTTTATAAACACTTTATTTTTATTAAAAAAATCCTAAGAAAACCTAAATTCTTATTCCTAATTTTGATAAACCCTAAAAAACCTAATTTTAGAAAAGACCTAAGTTAAGATTTTTATTTTATGAAAAAAAAACTAAGTGAAGAAATATTTTTTCTAGAAAAATCCTTAAAATGTCTAATTTTGCTAAAAAAAAAGTAAAAATTTAATGAAAAACATGTAACCTATCTAAATCGGCTAAGATGTGCAACCTAAATATAAGTTTTAATGGTAGACATGAATTTTGAGAAAAGGATGCATGTGTACCCTATAAACCTAAATATGCAATTTTTATAAAAGAATTCAACTTTTGTAAGAATATGCAATTTCTCTAAAAATATTCAATTTTCCTGAAAATATGTAATATTCTAATATATGCAATTTTCAAGCAACTCTAGTGAAAAAGATTTGCGAAATGTAAAAATTTAAATAAAATGTGAATTTTTATATAAAAAAAAAGCATGTAATGTATCTTTTAAATGTGCAATTTATGCAAAAAAAATGCAATTTTTACAATAAGCATGTAATTTTTTTATCTAAATATGCAATTCATGCTAAAACACGATTCTAATCATAAAATGCAAATGTAATTACATATATAAACCAATTATTAACATAAAAAACCTATGGAAAAAGAACTTACAGTAAGTACCCTAAACATACTAACTTAACCAAATACAAATTCTACACCTATTAGTGATACCTATACTTTAAGAAATTCACCAAATAAATAAATAAAAATTATCACTAGAAAAAAATCTAAAAAGCTATGACTTGCAAAAAATTAATCAAGTTAATGTAGGTTCTATTTTATTTAATTATGAACAAAATAAATAAAGGAAAATAAAATAAATAAATAAATAACAAAACAAAGGAAAAAAAATAACCCACCAACACAAACGGGTTTAGTTAGACAAAAAGTTCTACATATAAATTCGAATTGGATCTTACGGCTCCATTAGGACGTAAGATAGATTGTGTAAGGAAGAAGATACTATAACTCTCTAAGCTTCGTTTCAAGCAAAGCAACTCGATCTTTGATTCAAGGGGGAAATTTGATTTCTATGAGAATGTCCTTGATAAAAATTTACTTAACACTACTACGTTGCCTTGCAATGTCTGTTTAATGGTGTTTAGATAAGGAATGGCAATGGTGTTTACAAATGGCAACGACTAGGAGTACTTTGAATTAGGTTTGATGGTGATCGCACTTGGTGTATGTGTATATTGTATGGGAAGAAAGAGTGCGGATGAGAGAAAGGGCAACTAAATGGGTCATTGTGGCGGTAGAGAGAGCACATTATTGGGGTTTTGAAGTGTAGTACGTAAGTGGTTGTGTTTGTTGTATGTTGTGTCTATTGCAAGGATGAAAGGGAATGACTAGTCATGAATGGTGTTGGTATGACTGTAGTGGTCGAGTGTATGGGTGATTGATCATAGATGTTAGTATGTTGTGACTATTGTCGTTGTGTGTGTTTTTGAGGTCATGAGAGATGGTCATCAAGTGGCGTTAGTCATAGTGTTGTTACTATATTAGTTAAGGAAGAGTGAGAGGGGCTGTACATGGATGGACCAATGAGTTATGTATTGATGGTTGGGATTGGGTCGATTGTTGCATACTAAGGCATAGATACTATAGAGAGAGAGCGACTAATTTTTTTAGAGAGAGAAAGTGTTGTCTATATAGGATGGGTAGAGAGTGTGTGTGTTTAATGATGAGTTGTTGTTTTGGTGTAAGGAAGTATAAGATATGTGTTGTGTTTTAAGATTAGGTTCTCCTACTATCATCCAATCTTCTTCTTTATAGTTTTTTTAAATCGAATCTCTTGGATTGTTATGAATTCCCCATAGATAAAATCAACTTCATGGGCATCTTAATCAAATATTTTTTTTGAAAATTTTCAACCAATATTCTAGTTAGATTTTATCATTTCAACAATAATTTTATCATGATTTTACCAAATCTACAAAAAAAAAAAAAAATTGAAGATTTTGCCTAATCTATGGTAAAAAATTAAATCCAAGAAACCCTTTTTTTTTTCCCCTTTCCTGCCTATTTCTTGGCTGAAAAAAAATGAGGAAAGGGTTCATATGCCAAGCACATGACACACTTGCAAAACCCGTACCATGTGCCCATAAGGATTCAAGCCCTTGACCTATTATAATCCATTTACATGCCTTACCAACTCAACTGAGTTTTTTCCTCATTTATTCATGCAACCCAATTTTATTTAAACACCCTCAATAGGCCCAACTTAATAGGACTCGAAGTGTACGCAATGAACACTAACCACAAATGGGTATTTGAAGTTCAAAGGAAATGAGGAGTAGTAAAAGGGAGTGAAGGTTTGAATGTAAATGTAGATGGATATCATACACTAAAGTACAAACACAATCAAGATTAAGCTCGAAATAAGGTTCGATAAAACTCATGAATGTTAAATCAACATTGGGATTTCAAGTGGGAGGGTTAAATACTGCTTACTAACTCGCTTAAATGAGAGTTCACCATAATCTCAAGACAAAAATTGATAACACAAAATGGGAGGGTTAGATACAACTCACTAACTCGCTCAAATGAAAGTTCACCATAATCTCAAGACAAAAATTGACAAGAACACAAGAAAGATTAAAAAGTAAAACACACTCAATAATCATGTAAAAGGAGACAAGCTTAAAACAAGCTCACAAGAAAAGTTCTCTAAGATATTACTCTTAATGATGAATCATCATTATTTGTTACTACTACAATAGTGGCTATTTATGGTAAGTCAGAAAACCTTAGTGGTAAAACCATAAATAATTTACAAGGCCTTAAATCCTAAAGTAGGCCCATAACTAAAGTTAAGGAAAATGTTTACAAGTAAACAAAACCATGTTAAATAGTAAGTTTAATAAGAAGGCCAGCATGCGTATCATCCAAGCTGTCCTAGAATGAGTAAGATCAGGACTAGGTGAGGTCAACAGTTGGATGTCCTGGTTTAGGTAAGCATTGCTAAGGTCCTATAGTACTTAACTGAGTTGGTTGTGAGTTCGGCCTATAGTTACCTAGCTTTAAGGTTAGTTAGCACTAAGCTTATAGTACTATGATGAGCTTTAAGTTTTCTAGTTTCTTAGCTTCACGATAGATGATGGATTTGATGTAGAGTTGTTTCTTTTTTTCCTCTCAACCTTCTGGTATCAATTTAGCCTTAGGTAGGGTAAGTTAGCCTCAGCTTGGAAATAACTGTAGGTTGATTCCTATCATTACCATAGGCCTAAAAGGAAGTCATCGTCGACCTTAGACAATGAGCATGGGCCTGGATGCTGAATGGACTTCTCTTCCCTTTTCTTTTCACTATGGGCAATGGGTTGCTCTAAACCTCCTCAACAATTATGGGAGTTAAGCAGTAGCTCTTCTTATCCTTTTGAACTATGTAAGTGTTGAAGAAGTGATCATAGATTACTCTTCGATTGTACTCCTACGGTTAGCTAAGAATTAAATTTGCCGCATTCATGAGTACCACATCAAAGTTAATCTCATCCTTGTACTATCTCGCCTTGAATGCTATTCAAGCTCTCTTGTGCACATGGACCATACCCTTATCATTAAACCACTTTAGTCCATTAAGGTTGGGGATGTGGATAGGTCAGTAATCTCATCTTCTCCACTGGTTTGATAGAAATGATGTTAGTACAGCTTTCTCCATCAATAGCTAGGGAATAGCTCTTCCCATTCACCAAACATCGAGTCTAAAATAAGTTTTCCCTTTAACTCGAGCCTTCTTTCAAGTCAGCTTATTAGCTCGTTATGGTAAAGAGTCCATCTAGATTTACATAGACATCCTCTCTTCTAACTCATCTATCAAGCTCTTGTTACTCTAGCTCTTTACTTAATCATTAGGTCCTTTGCCTTTTAAGATCATGACCCTCTTATTTGGACATTAGGAGGCAATATGTCTATAACCCAAACACTTGAAGCACTTAACCTCTTGAGCCTTAACTCCAAGCACTTTCTCCTTCTCGGCTTTCTTAGTCTTAGCCTAGTTAAGTTAGCTTGAGTCTCCTTTCTCCATCCTCTTCTCAGGCTTTTTCTTCTCTTCATATCTCACAAGCTCAAGGCTACCTTGTTGAGATCGGTTAGTTGGCCTCTAATGCTTTCTTCTCTTTTATCTCCCTACCTTTAATGCCAAATTGATCAACTCATCCAAATGAGTTGAATGGCTACAGTTTGATCATGTCAACAATATCATCTCAAAATCCACTCAGAAACCTAGCAATGGTGCGGTTTTGTGGCTCAGCAATCTTGCATCTCATCATCAAGGTCTCAAACACTTGCAAGTATTCTTCAATAGTGTTTTAACCTTACCTCAAGTGTTAGAAAGCATGGAGCATCTCTTACTTGAAGTATGTCGGCATAATGCGTTGGTTCATCAACCACTTCATAAGCCTCTAAGTTCTAATCGGCTCTTCTTCTTTAGCATCTTACTTAGTGATCAATTTATCTTACCAAAGAATGGCATATTCAACGAGAGATAATGAAGCTAGTTTAACCTTTGTCTAATCATCGCATTCATAACACTCAAATAACTTCTTTACTCGAAGAACACAATCAAAGAACTCTTTAAGTCAACTACTACCACTGACAGTTGGTAGCTTAAGCTTGATGTTGTCAAGTCCTTAGCTATATATTTAGGTCTCATCCCTCACATTTTGAACAGGTTGGTTCACCTCAAATTGGCTACTTCTGTTGGAGCTTTGCTTAGCTAAATCTCTTCTCAGCCCCAGCTTTCTTTCTTAGGCACCTTAGTTCACCTTAGAGTCAATACTCCTCTTATTACTTCTCTTTGGCTCAGGTCGATTTACTCTTCTCCTCGGTTTGATACCTCTTCTTGACTGTCTTTCATCATTAACAAACTAATTGGAGTCACTTCCACTAGTTAGTGCTTAGTCTCTTCTATTACCTAGACCAACAATTCGACGGCCTCTAACTAACGTAGTCAACTCTTTGATAAAGTCAATGAGATTTTGAATTTTATACTTCATGTTATCAAGACGTTTTCTTAAGCTTCCATGAGGATTATCTCCACCATTATTAATACTACCTTTAGACATTCCTATCCATACAGTAATTTCCATTGAGAGATTTTAACAAACTCATAACATACTCAACTTTACTTGACTTAGGAACACCACTAAAACAATTCCACAAACAATACTACTAATAAAATACAACTAATAGTAACCTAGAAATTTCTACTACTCAATTTCTATAGCTATACATAACTAATAAACACTTCTTCAACTAAAGACAACTACTGAAATTACTGTTACTCGACTCAACCTAATACAAATAGAACAATACTACAACTACTAAGAACATCAACAATACATTACACTATAGAATGATGATTAATAGAAATGTGCAAACCACGAATCAAACTTTGAAGAATACTAACACACATGTCTCCTTAAAGCTGTAATACCAAGATGATACAGCTCGGAGTGTATGCAATGAACATGAACTATGAATGGGTATTAAAGTTCAAAGGAAATGAGGAGTAGTAAAAGAGAATGAGGGTTTGAATGTGAATGTGGATGAATATTACGTACCAAAGTACAAACATAATTAGAATTGAGCTCAAAATAGGATTCGATACAACTCACGAATATTAAATCGACACTTAGGTTTCAAATGAGAGGGTTAGATACGACTCACTAACTCACTCAAATGAAGGTTCACCACAATCCCAAGATGAAGATTAATAAGACCACAAGAAAGATTAAAGAGTAAAACATACTAAATAATCATGCAAAAGGAGACAAGCTTGAAACAAGCTTACGAGAAAAGTTATTTATGATATTACTCTTAATGTTAAATCATCATTATTTGTTATTGTTATGGTAGTGGCTATTTATAGTAAGTCATATAGCTCTAGTGGCAAAACTGTAAATAATATACAAAGCCTTAAACCCTAAAGTAAACCCATAACTAAAGTTTTACAAATAAACAAAACTGTATTAAATGGTGCATTTAGCAAGAAGGCCGACATGTATGTCATCAGAGTTGTCCTAAAATGAGTAGGATCTGGACTAGGTGAGGTTGGCAGTTGGATGTCCTGTTTCAAGTAAGCATCATTGAGGTCCTATAATGCTTAATCAAGCTGGCTCTGAGGTCGGCCCATAGTTGCTGAGCTTTAGGGTTGGTTGGCATTAGGCTCATAGTGCTGTGCCGAGTACTAGGCTATCTGGTTTCTTTGCTTCTTGACAAATGACAGATCTGATGCAAAGTTATTTCTTTTCTTCCTCTTAGCCTTTTGGTATCAGTTCAGCCTTGGGTGGGGTAGGTTAACCTCAGCCTAGAAATAGTCATATGCAGATTCCTATTACAACTTTACTCAAGTCTTTCTATCTTAAAACCCAACTCATTCAAATTTTCTTTAAAATGACCAAGACATATTAAAATAAACCTGAGACATATATGCTAAAGATTTTCAACATAACTTTTAAATTTAATAAATCTTGAATCTTATTTCAATTAGTCTAGTTAAAAAGATTATTTTTTTATTTTTAAAGTAGACAAAAATCCACTTCATGTGCTTAGACATTTTACTTAACTATTCTTAGAAATACTTTTTTCTAATAAAGCCCTTTTTTTCTTTAAAGACTCTGAATTTATTAAATTACATGTATATTCCATAATAACCTTATCTAACCTTAAAAAATAATTGACTCGACTCGAATACTTTTAATAGTTTGTATTTTTAAATTTTCCAATTTTTTGGTACATTTTCAATTTTCAATTTTTTATTTTTATATTTTTAAAACTTAGTCGAAGGTAAAAATAAAAATATAAAAGGAGACAAAAATAAGGTGTCTACAACAATCTCTCCTTGTAGAGAAGTTTTAATAAAACTTCACTGCAATGATAAAAGATAGGTCCATTTTTGCAAGTCTTGACTTCAATTGATAGGGTAAAGACTATTGACTTGATTGGTTAAGTAATTCTAACTTAAAGGGTTAGATAGAAAGGTTTTTGACCCAAAATAGTCAATTAAAATGGTACTAACTTCAAAGGTAAGCTAAAAAGGTTCTGATTTGAGAGGGATCAATCAAAAGGGTATTGATTTGAAAGCTTAACCTAAAGGTTTTAACTTGAAAAGGTCAATTAAAGGAGTATTGACTTGAAAGGTTAGCTAAAAAGTGTCTGGTCTTGAAAGGGCGAGGTAAAAAGGATCTTAATTTGGTGGGTCAAATAAGAAGGGTCTTAATTTAAAAGGTTAAGTAATTCAAACTTGAAGGTTCAAATAAAAAGGTTCCATCTTGAAAAGGTTAGTTTAAAAAGTATAAACTTAAAAGGTTAGCCAAAGAGGTTTTGACTTGAAAAGGATTAATTAAAAGGGTACTAACTTGCAAAGGTTAGTTAAAGGAGTATTGACTTGAAAGTTTAGCTAAAAAGTGTTGTTAGCTAAAGGAGTGTTAACTTGAAAGTTTAGCTAAAAAGTGTCTTGTCTTGAAAAGTTAAGGTAAAAAGGATCTTGAACTAAAGATGTTAGATAAACAAGATCCCGATTTGAAAGGTTAGGGTAATAGATTTTTGACTAAAAGTGTTAGATAAGGTCATAACTTGAAAGGTTGAGGTAAAAATTTTTTACTAGAAGTGTTAGATAGATAAGGTCTCGACTTAATGAGTTAGGGTAAAAGGACTTTGACCTAAATTTCAAACAAACAAATTCTCGACTTGAAGGGTTAGGATAGAAAGGCTTTGACTTAAGAATATGATCCTGACTTGAAAGGATAAGGTAAAAAGACTCTTACTTAAAATGTCAAATAAAAAAAGTCCAAACTTAAAAGGTCAAGGTAAAAGGACTCTAACTTGAAGTGTTAGATAAATAGAATCCTCACTTGAAAGGTTAGTGTAAAAGGACATTGGCTTGGAAGGTTAGATAAGAAGGGGTTGTTTTGAAAGGCTAAGGTAAAGAAGGGTCCTAACTTAAAAGGTTGGGGTAAAAGGATTCTAACTTAAAATCAGTTCCAACTCATATGGTTGAGGTAAAAAGTTCTTGCTTACATTAGTCCCAAAAGGTTTTGAAATAAAATCTCAACTTGAAAGGTCGGGTATCCTTAAGAGAACAACTTTCTTAAGAATCTAGCAAACAATCTTGGCTTAAACTAGTGGAATAATAAATGCATTATGTTGAAAAATTGGTGTTCTTACAAGGATTGATATCTTAAAGATTGGTTTCATGAAATGTTTGATCTTGTGAAGAAAATAATTTACTAAAGGGTTTAAAGGAATGGTTAATGCTTTTAAACCTTAGAATGACTAATGTTTCCTAATGTAAGATGAAAAAAGTTCCTATGTGAAACTTTTTGAACTCTTAACACAGGATAATCAAATTCCAAAATTCTAAAGAATAAGCAATAGTCCTAAATTCCTTTAAATAGTGCAACAATTATTACTTTAGGATACTGAGTGCTCCTAGAATTTCTTAGGATAGCCTAAACTCTTGGTATGATGACAAAGGCTCTTAAATAATCAAGTTTTCTAACCAAGGATGATGAAGGCTACTAAAGTTTCTTTTCATATGATAGTTGAAGCTCGTGTAATGTCTAAGTTGAGGATGATTAAGGTTCCTTAAATTTTCTACCATTGGATAACCAAGGCCCCTGGATTTTCACACCATAAGAGAATGAAAGTTCTTGAGTTAAATTAACAAAGGATGACTAAGATTCCTGGTCATTAGATAATCAAAGTTCCTAACCTTAAGGATAACTAAGGTTCTTGAGTAATAAGATAATCATAGTTCTTATGTTTAAGGATAACTAAGATTCCTAAATCATAAGATAACTAAAGTTCCAAAGTTTAAGGATAATTAAAGTTCCTAAATCATCAGTTGATCGAAGTTTCGAATGGTAACTGAGATTCCTATATATTAAGATGACTAAAGTTTTGAAGGACAACTGAGGTTCTTGTATCATAAGATGACTAAACTTCCAAAGGATAACTATGATTCTTGAAAATACCTTAAGGGATTATCGAAGTTCTTAACTTCAGGATGACTAAAGTTCACATAAGCAGTATGCTCATTTGTTTAGCCCATTGCCATTCATTACACATCCTTAATTATGTGTCTATTACTAATATGAGAATAGGAGAGCTCTTACTGGACAACTTATTCTTCTAGCTGTAGGGGATCTCATTTAATTCTAAAGCACATTACTTCTCATGCTGCTAGGGCATGTTTGACTTTTGCGTTCATAAGTTTCATACAAGCAAAAGTATCTCAATATTTGAATTATTTAGTTAAAGAGGACTTCCTAACACTCTTACGTGGTCTGCTTTCACTCTTTGACTACAATTCTAAAAATTATGGTCAGTCTCATAGGTGATATACTTCAATTGATTTGACAAGTCATTTCTCATGTTGTAATGTAGGCTTTTGGTCATTTGTTTGAACAAAAAGGGATATGGATGTGTTGGTAAATCTAGAAAAATCAATATCTTAACTTGGGTTTACAAGTTAAAAGCCTTAATAGGAAATATTAAGATAGGAATGCCCCAGTTTCATGAGTAATCATAACTTAGGATAAATCATATTCTTTGGTCAAAATAGCTTCATTAAGGGTAGCATAGGAGATGAGAACGTAGAATTAAAGCTTCATTCTTTTTGGGCTGGGAATCTCACTCATGTCTATACTTTGAAGGATACTAGGGAAAACTTAGGTCTTTTATGTTAGAATTCGTAGGCTCTACCTTTTTAATATTCCTAGGCTTAAGGATACTCTTTGAGATGTGATCACCTTGTTTTTATTAATTCTTCAATTTTTTCTTTTATTCCTTTTTTTTCTTTTTCTTTCTTTTTGTTTGTCAAGGTGGTCCCTTTACATATGTCCGAGTTCCCATTTGAGGAGATTTAAGGCCTTAAAACCATAAGTTCAAAGTATATAAGCTTAGTGAACTGGATATGGCTTTGGAGTGTTTAAGAAAAATCCATGACCTTGAAATATGCAAATGAGTTTATAGGCCTAAATGAATTGTATAGGATTTGAAACTCTTCTTCATTCCTAATAAATTAAGTTATTTATGATAGTTATTGATCGTGAATTGACACAACTCAAGAAAACATAAGTTAGTATATCCTTTTTCTTTAAAATCAATGCCCTTAACCTCCTTATTGCCCCAATGTGAGGTGGTTTTTGATGGTGTTAATTTTAAGAGAAATCCCCAAAAGGCTTAAATGGGTTTGTAAGTGGTAATTGTGTTTGGGGTAATGAAACGAATGCTTATCGTACTTTCAATCCATGTATTACATACAAGATAAACCTCCTTTAAGGAATGAATCTTGTCCTCGCTCTCATAAGTGCTTTAGGCTCAGTATTTGGAATTAGGGCTTGCCTCTTATCATTCTAAATTCTTTAAATAATGAGATACTTTCATTAGTTTGAGAATGAAACATTTTATGTTTGTTTACCCCTATCTTCCCTAGTCTCATTCGGTAAGACTAAATATTCTATGATAACCTAATTAGTCACATACTCCTTTGCCTTTAAAAGATTACCCCTTTATTTGCCTTTACTTTCCCTAATCTCATTTAGTAAGACTAGATATTCTATGATACCCTAATGAGTCACATGCCCATTCACCTTTAAAAAGATTACCCTTTTAGACTTAATTACATAGGTCCTTTTATTTCTCCTTAGCCTCTGCTCATTAAGCTTATTAGTAGAATAATTTATAGAAGAGACAAGCTTTGTATTCAATTTTAGGGTTAGAGCGAGTGGACTAGCTTTGTGGAGTAAGTGTTTAGGACTTTTTAGGTTTGGAGAGGATTAGTTTGGATGGACAAAACCATGAAGAAATCAATAGGCTATGCTTTTTGGCTTGCAGTAAGTTGAAATAGGTGGGAAGGTCTAGTGTTTATGTTTAAGCTTTTGAAAAGGTCAGGTAATGGGCTTTTGTTTAAGGATTGTGTTTGGATTGGGTTTTTCCTAGGGGAAATTAAGAGTCATATCTATTTTGGGGATGGGTAAATAGGCTATGTCTCCACTATTTTCATTTATTGATTTCTAATGTGCTTTCCTCCTTTGCTTCTCAACATGAATTCTTAGTATAGGGTTCAGTTCCTAGGCTTAGAACAAGTGACCATTAAGACTAGGCTTAGGACTTATTCATGATCATCAATTATCTTGGCTTCAAAATGAATGACTATAGGCTTCAATAATGGCCTTAATAGCTTAAAGTAATTACTTAAAGTTCGTAAAACCCTTTAGCATTAGTAGATTCTTTTTTTTTTTTTTTTTGAAAACTTTATCCTAAAGACATTTAATAAAACTTATTTTGTGAAAACTTATGTTACAAATGGGATTATTGACATCTCTTAATTTATTAGAATGACTAAAAAGAAATAATAGTTGGTGGCAACAAGTGACTATCTTATAAGGTTGACAACTGATGATAATGGCTTATTTATAAGGAAAAGTGTTTCTTTTAGAAAAAAATGTTTTCAAAACCCTTAATGGAAGCTCTAGAGAATCTATGCTATAAACGACTGAATTGCTACAATTGACATGATGAAGAGACAAAGCTACAAAGGGAATAATCGATAATTGAGAGGAATGATAACATTACAAGATTGATGTTTAGTGCCATAAAAACAAGAGCAATGACAATCTAGGAGTAACAAATATTTATAATTCTAAGGATTTTTATTTATTCTTCTTAAAATTTACATGTATATGTGTTATTGTATAGAATTTTCATTACAAAGAAGCAACACCAACCAATAAAATAACAAACAAAAATAAATAATATACACTAAAAGCATAAACATGTGAATACTGGGCTAGTAACTAGATAAAAGTTACAATAATTTATGTTATGAAAATTTTCGAGTTGCAATTTTATTATAACCTCATGACTACATCTATTTGATTACAAATGGTCTAGACCCTTATTGGGTGTACAATTGCTTTATAAGTACAAAAGACTAATAAGTTATAGGGAGTTATATTTTACATACAAAAGGATACATGAAAATATTATACAACCACTATATTACATGGGAAAATAAGAAGGTTGCAACCCCTTGTTCACGACTTTTTTTTTTAAAAAAAAAAAACATCATACCACTATTCATTAGATAACCCACAAAAGATTTAATGTGGTTTAATGGATTTTATCTTCGACTTTCATTGCACAACCTTTACTTAGAAAGTAAAAATTACAATACATAGTATATGTTATAAGATCAGATGTAGGCATGTATATACATAATAAATTATAAGAAATAATAAAGAAAATGTGATGTAATATGATATACATGCATGCAATGGTATAAGGATTAGTAATTAATAAATTATAGGGGTAAAATTATTATAACCCGCAATCAATATTCATGCATACTTACATATATAAGTGTAAAAATTTTTAAAATTAAATTTTTTAAAATAAAGCTCCTAGACACATACATACATACACACACACACACGCACACACATATATATATATATATATAAGTGTGTTAATTAATTTTATTTTTGAAAATAAATGCCCAATTAGCATTGAGTTATGATAATTCTTTTCAATCTCCTATAATTCAAAAATTACTAAACTCGTTTTTTTTTTTCAAAATGATGTAGGAGGGTGAAATCTATAGATCTCAAACTTTATAGCCTCATACATTCCTAGGGAAATGAGCCTTAGGCTACATCAAAGCAAGAGAAGGCTTGCCTATCATTGCTAGGCGAACGTAAAGACCCTACGATATGGGGATTACATAATAGTGGCTTGTCCTAGTTTCCTAAGGTAGCCTAAATCCGGCTACATCTAAGCAACCATGTATGGTACATAAAAAGAAAATTCTCTCCTAAATCTCGAAAGGCTTAACCCAATGGACTGAGTTTTTTGCTTAGAGGGCTTGCATCATTAAAACTTAGTACAATTATACACAAACAAGAATAAAAATAAAAATGAAGCCCCATTAATTAATTTCTTAAAATTCCTACATGGCTAGTTCACTAGGTATTCCGAGTGGAGTCACCAATTCTATCGAGTTCAATTTTGGTTTTCCTTAATTTATTTTATATTAAGTCCAACCGACTTAAAGTAAAATACTTGACATTAAACTAAGAAAAAAAAATTCTATGGAAAAATGTTTTAAGAAATTTTTAAATATTTTTGGAGTCACCAATCAATAAAACTGATAAAAAATAGATTAAGAGTTCTTGGGTAGAAGAAAACCTAATTAGGCCACTAGTTCGCTAATTTTCTAAATATATATATATATATTTTAGAAAACTTTAACCAAAAAGTAGATCTGGAGGTCAATTTATTAAGACATTGTTTTCATGTAAAAATTTAAGAAAAACAGCTAATAGGCCTTTATTTTTATAATTTAGAAAAATAATGTGAAAACATGCAA
The DNA here is from genome assembly GCA_024138015.1 of Lumnitzera littorea. Classification (NCBI taxonomy): domain Eukaryota; kingdom Viridiplantae; phylum Streptophyta; class Magnoliopsida; order Myrtales; family Combretaceae; genus Lumnitzera; species Lumnitzera littorea. The sequence goes on from JAMXBB010000009.1 coordinate 41,445,594, forward strand.
GAATGTAAAAATGCATGAGAATGAATTTTTTATTATGAATTTTTCCTAAAAAACACTAATTTTCCAAATTTTACGACCTCTCTAAATGTGCCTATATATTCGTTAATTGAGATCAAACTGACTATAGTTTTGATTTTTTAGAAGACTTTAATATGTTGACAAGTTGTATTTTTTTGGAAAAAGTGACTAAAGTTATCTTTTTGGCCATTTTATTTTTATTAAGAAAAACTATAATTTTTATTCCCAATTTTGAAAAACCCTAAAAAACCTAATCTTCAAAAAGACCCAAGTTAAGACTTTTATTTTATGAAAAAAATGACAAAATAGTTCTTTTAGAAAAATCCTTAAATTTTCTAATTTTACTAAAAAGTGAAATTTTAATGAAAAACATCTAATCCTATTCAAATCATGTAAGATATGCAATCCAAATGTAAGTTTTAATGGTAAAACAACAATTTTGAGAAAAAGATCCAAGTGTACCATAAAAACCTAAGAATGCAATTTTTATAAAAGAATGAAACTTTGTAAAAATGTGCAACTTCATTAAAAATATGCAATTTTCCTAAAAATATGTAAGTTTTCTAAAATATGGAATTTTTCTAAAAAGAAAATTCAATTTTCAAGCAACTTTGGTGAGAAAGATATGCAAAATGCAAAAATTTTAATAAAACGTGAATATTTATAAAAGAAACATGTAATGTATATTTTAAATGTGCAATTTGAACTAAAAAAATGCAGTTTTTACAATAAGCATTTAACTTTTTTCTCTAAGTATATAGTTCATACCAACAAGTGATTCTAATGATAAATATACAAATATATATGTATATATTAACCAATTATTAACATAAATACTTGCAAAAGATATGCAAAATACTAATTTTACCCTAAACATACTAACTTGATCAAACACTAATTCTATACCTATTAATTATATCTACATTTTTAACAAAATCACAAAATAAATAAAAAATAGAAAAATTATCATTAAAAAAATAAAAATTTAAGATTTGCAAAAAGTAAATCAAGTTAGTGTGTGTTCTATTTTATTTAATCATGAAGAAAATAAACAAAAAAATAAATAAAAGTAAAGAGAATAAATAAATAACAAAACAAAGGAAAACAAATAACCCACCAACACAAATAGGTTAGATTAGTTTAGAGGGTCTAGACATGAATCTAGGTCGGATCTTAGGGCTCCATTAGGTCGTAAGTCAGGTTGCATAAGGGAGAAGACACTATAGCTTTCTAAGCTTCATTTTAAGTAATATGATCCTTGATTCAAAGGGGAAATTTGATTTCTATGAGAAAGACCTTAATGAAATTCGCTTAACACTACTGGCTTACATTGCAATGTCCATTTAGTGGTGCTTAGACAAGCAGTAGTGGTGATGTTTGCAGATAGTGGTGGCTAGGGGTGCTTTGAATCAGGTTTGATGGTGATTGCACTCGTTATGTATATGATGCTTGGGAAGAAAGAGGGCATCTAAGTGGGTTGCTATGGCGATGGAGAGAGTATGTTGTCGGGGGTTTGCAGTATAGTGCATGTGTGGTTGTATCTACTGTGTGTTGTGTTTGATGTAAGGATGAGAGGGAAAGATTGGTCGTAAATGGTGTTAGTGTGTATTGTGGTGGTCGAGCATGTAGGTGTTGATCATGGATGCTAATGTGTCATAGGTAAAGTTGTTATATATGTTTAGGGGGGTTGCTGAATGGGGTCATTAGGTGGCATCAATCGAAGTGCAGTTGCTGCATCGGGTGAGGACGAGTAAGAGGGGTTATGCATAGATAGGGAAATGAGTTGTGTATTGATGGTTAGGATTAGGTCGATTGCTATATACTAGGGCATAGATATTGCAAAGAGAGAGAGCGATTGACATTTTTAAAGAGAGAGAAAGTGCCATCGGTATACGATGGTTAGAGAGAGACTATATGCAACAATAAGTTGTTTGGGTAAGTGGAACTATTAGCTGTGTGTTGTGTTTTAAGATTAGGTTCTCTTACTATCATCCAAGCTTCTTCTTTATAGATTTTTAACTTGAATCTCTTCAAATGTCATGAATTTGGCGTAGATAAAATCAACTTCATGGGTATCTTAATCAAATCTTGTTTTGACGATTTTCAACCAATATTGTAGTTAGATTCAATTCTTTCAACACTAATTTTATTATGATTTTATCAAATCCACAAAAAAAAAAAAAAATCAAAGATTTTCCCTAATCATGGCTAATAATTGGATCTTAGAAACCCTTATGTCTTTTCTTCCCTTTCCTATCTATTTTCTCAATTAGAAAAAAAAAAAAAAATTGAGGAAAGGAGTTATGTGCTAGGCATGTGACACACTTGCAGACCCCCCTACTATGTATGCATAAGGATTTAAACCCTTAACATATTATAATCCATGCACATGCCTTACCGACTCAACTAAGCTTTTTACTCATTTATTCACGCATCACAATTTTATTTAAATGCCCCTAACAAGCCTAACTTTACTCAAGGCTTTCTATCTTAAAACCAACCCATCTTAATTTGCCTTAAATTAACCCAAACACATTAAAATAGACCTGAAACATACATGCTAAAGTTTTTCAACGTAAATTTTAAATTTAATAAATCTCGAATCCTATTTCAATTATTCCAATTCAAAAAATTCTTTTTATTTTTAAATTAGATAAAAATTTACTTCATCAACTTAGACATTTTACCATTCTCAAAAGTATTACTTTCTAATATAGTCTAACTACTTAATAATAAGAAAGTTGGAAAAGTCTTATCCAACACTAACAGTTCCCTCTTTCGCTCCATGTATCTTACTATCTTGTCCTAATGCAAGACTAATCTTAGGCATTCCACGTCTTGGCTTAGCAAAGAGGCATCCCTACATTAAGAGAAATATAAGGGGGGTGTAGGCTTAAAATTATTGAGCTAATCCCTCCAATATGCCTCACAAACAATATATATTATTAACAGTTATATGAATGCATGCGACACACAATATGCTATACAATACATACAGTAGCTTAGGAACTACGTACAACTTAGAATTTCGCCGCCTATAGTCAGGGTTGGAGATTATTAACCAATGTAAACCAATAATCGGATTCTAGCACCTAGGTTTTCAAACAATTTGCACCTATTGCTCTAATACCAACAAGCACCCAGGAGGAGCTACCTTAAATGATAGTTAGGAAATAAATATGATATTATTTATTTGAGGAGTAGAGATGAGATTGGAGAGTATTGATAAAGGCATATTTTTCATGTTTTAAAGTGTCAATTTAGATAGAATTATTATTGATTTTATAGATATCATTAAGAAATGGTACTTAATTATTTTCATTTGAACATTACAGGAATTAGAGGATTCAAGAGTAGAATTATGGACAATTTAGAGGAGTTTTATACAAATTAATGAAGTTCGGATCAAAACATGCAAATTGGAGTTAAAGGCCACCAGCCTAACAGCCAGCTTACAACCTACAATGAACACCGGCAACCTTTGATGTCTACACTACCAACTTTGATGGCTATGCCGCTTGCTTAAACACTGGCCTTGCACTTACACCACCGACCTTCATGAAAAAAGAAACTTCACACGAGCTAACCTTAATTTTTCTTATAAATAGCTTGTCTCACAATTGACGAGGGCAGACTTTTTTTAGAACTTTTAGACACTTTTTCCTTAGATGTAGAGAGTCATAGAATAATCTTTAGTTAGTTCTTGACGAATTCTTTGGGATAATTACTTTGATCATTGAGAGGATTTTACTTTTACTGTGGAGATCGAGTTGAAGTTATAATTAAAGATTATCTTTTCTAATACAAAATTGGTGATATCTAATTCAATTATTCTTATGCAATTTTGTGAATTGTTTATGCTTTCAATTATAAATTTCCTTGCAATTTCAATTAGTATTTGTGTTTTTGTTTTCAAATCCATGGCTAGTTAATTTTAATTATGGGAATTGATAAAACCTAGATAGTTAAGATGATAATTATGTTCATGCTATAGGATTAAGACATATATGGATGATTCATGATTGCAATTTCTATGATTTTGATTATAATTGTTCAATTAATTATAATTGTTAGAAACCTAATGATACGAGAGAGGGTTTGTTACAAATTCTTAATTGATTTGATTAATTAATGTAGAAGCATATTTAATTGAATTAATTATAAATTATGTAGAGATTAATGTGATGTTCGGCGATTAATTGTTTACTAAGACATTAGGGATAATTGATTTAGGACATTAGACAATCATAGTATCGGGAGATATATGATTGTAAGTTAGAGTCCACTGTTAATTAAAATATATGGAAGCTGACTAATTAATAAGGGGTTTAAATTCTTAAGTTTTAAAGTATAATAATTTCACTTGAATGACCATATAGCTATTAATCTATATAACATGATAATAATTTGATTTACATAATCTAGAGTGGATTCTATTTTCCCATAATTCTTAATTGATTGCTTAATTTTATATTTTTCATAGTTATTTTCTTTTCAATATTTTTAGAGTAATTATTAGATTAATTAATTTAATTTTGATTGCTTGAATATTAATAAGAACTATCATAGGTTTAGTAATATTATAGTCCTCGAAAGATTGACAACCTTATTTTCTCTATATTACTTGATTTCAACCTACTATACTTACTGAAGTATTCACAATTTATTTTTATATATATAGTTTAAGCAAATCAAGTAGAGAATAAGCCTAAACATTGTATAACAAAAATTCTATTGCATCTTTCAAATATTGATTATATTTAATTAAATCATTTCCATCGTTATCTTTTGTTTTTTGAGACATTTAACATTATTTTATATTTATAATTCTTAGTACACGGCGTTGTCTTATTAGGTCAACAAGAAGCTTATGAAATCCTCGCCTTTTCTTCTAGATAGTCCCAGTTTCCAGCCAATATATTAAAGAATTATTTAAAAACTTTTATTAATAATTTAATATATATTCAACATTTCTAAGCAACTAGATATAATATAAGTGAAAAGCTTCCAAAAATTCTATTGCATCATTTACATAATCTAAAAATTCAAATAAATTATCACCATTATTATCATAAACTATTTGTGACATACATATATATATATATATATGTTATTCCTACAAATTGGTATATATTAATTCTAGGTACGTAGCGTTGTTTACATTTTTCAACCGATATATCTTAGAACTTTAAACTCCATTACCCAATATTACTATCGGTACCAAATGGGGTTTAATACAAATTACTATTGACTATTAAAGTACTTAGAATAAGATTGGAAGTAGAAGAGATGAGACAAAGAAGAAGAGAAAGTAAGAGATGAGATGTGTATGAAAGAAAAGATTCAAAGAAGTCTGTATGGAGGAGAGGAGAGAAGTTGAGGAAGAATGAGGAAAGAGAGAAATCAGAGAAAGGGGTATCCAACCTTGGTTTCAAATGAAAGAGAGGATCTGATTTTATAATTGGGGAAGCCGACCAGATACTATATTGTACAATCTCATTGTGGCTGACAATGTACTGTAGGAATAATGAAAAGTATTGAAACATTTTACTGTAAAGAACAGTAATATGTCGCATGGTGATCTCTAACTTCATTGATGACAATATTGTGCATTGTGGTACATTTGTCCAAATACTGTATTTCTATTATATTTTTACAGTGCAAAAATTACATTTGAAAATAAAATTACAATTATTGTTCAAGGATCACCTAGATCTATATCATAGCAGTAGTCTTCATATGTATTGTAGCTATGATGAGATCCTGATTCTAATGCCAAATTTGAACTTAATCCTTGAGTTGATTCATTGATGGTAGCCAATGTCTTTTGTAGGATTTGCTTCTAGATCAATGGATTTAGACTATTGGTAGGAATAATTGAAAAATTAATTTTAGTTGCAATCCAATTTAAGATTGAATGTTCATCAAGTTTATTCCATATTTTATAATTGTCCCACCATTTGACCTTATAGATTCTGACCAAGTTAGTCATATTTGAGGTTTGATCAAGTTTGTAATCGAACCACTATGCCATAACCTATGATATACCAATATGTAGAAAATAAAACATTTTTTTACGAAAATTTTTCTCATATGGTGTTGGGTTATGTTTTCTCATGAAAGTATTGAAACCAATTTTGGCATTTTCATGAACAATCTTAGAAATTGCTTTAAATTGTTCCCACCAATGTGCAAACTAGTTGTGAAGTGTCTTGGAAGAACAATTATGAAGAAATATAAGCTACGTATGTGACCTTTTTGCATTCATCTGATAGAAAATATTCCACTAAGCTTGTTTATAATGAAAATAATTATAATTAGCTCAATAATGTGGTTGTGTAGAAAAAAGGTTTTGTATTGAAGTTTATTAGGGTTGTTAAATGAGTTCGCTATTCTTTAAGACTGAATACCTTTTGGATTCTAGCCGTAGAATAACTGACTATTTCATCTTTTTCAAAATGTTTAAAAGTTATTGAACTAATTTTAGCCAAAAATTTCTCATAAAACTGGATTGGTTTATAGATATCATATGAGACATAAAATAAATATTTTGTAAGAATTTTCCTGGCAAATTCAAAAGGATCCTTTTCAAATAAGTTTTCTTCTACTAAGAAAACAAATCTGGAAACAGGTTTTGGAAAAAATTTGGACTTTTGATTTGCTAAAGAAATTGTAGATGGTACTGAGGATGCTATCTCAATAATTTGTATATTTTGATTTTTCCTATAAGTATCAATTTTTTAAGGAATTTCAAAAAGCATTGGGGTTTTATTTTTTGCTTACATGGCTATTGAAATTGCTTTTAGCAATTCTAAAGTCATAGACATTTCAGCTAATTAAGATAAAATTTCATTAGATTGTATTTGGATATTTGAAGAAGTTAGTTTAGAGGTCCTTAAAGAGGATTCCTCTTTAATTATTAATGGGTTCTTAGATGATTTACAAACATCTAACCATGATTTCATATTGGTTAAACCCTTACTAGGAGTTAACGAAGTTTTTCCTTTTCCTTTATCCTTCTCTTTTTTGGGAGGCATTTCCTTACAAAAAATCAAGAGTAAGGAAATCAAGAAGGGAATTTGATGATCCATTAATATGATCAATTTCAAAATCAAATATAGAAAGAATTGATTGCCATCAAGCAAAAATTTGTTTGGATGCAATGTTTGGGACATCTTTTATTAAAACATTTTTAGTAGCTTTACAATCCATATGTAAAAGAAATTTTTTATTTAACAAATCCCCTTGAAATTTGGAAATTGTTAAAACAATTGCTAAATTTTTTTTTTATTGTAGAATAATTGTGCCAACAATCATTCTAATATTTTAACACAAATTGAATTACATATTCTTTAGTATTTTGTTTCTGTTTTAGTATTCCTTCGAATCCTAAATCAGAAGCATAAGTTTTTACCACTTTTGGTAAAGAGGGATCTACAATGTGAAGACATGGTATTTCTTTGGTTTCTTGTTTAATTTGTTTGATAGCATTTGAATGTACAATTGACTATTGAGGTGGATTCTTTTTTAATTTTTGATATAATGGTTTATATATTATATTGAGGCTCAAGAAAAAATCTATAACATAATTTAAACTTCCTAGAAATATTTAGAGATGGTTTTTATCCTTAATTTTATTAAGAAATTTGTCTACAAATTCTATAGATCTTTGAATGGGAATTATTGTTCCATTATTAATATTAAAACCTAAGAACCTAATCTTAGTCTAGAAAAGACTAATCTTAGATGGTGAAACCACTAGACCATTTTTTTTAACTAAGTTAATGAAAATTTTTATATGTCTGAAATGTTGGTCTATTTTGGATGAAAAAATTAGAACATTATCTATATAGATTATTATAAAGTTGGCAAAGTCATTAAAAATTTCATTCATTATTTTTTAAAACTCAGAGATGGTATTTTTTAATCCAAATAGCTTTACATTTGAGATGATTATTTGGGATAAATAATATCCAATATTGTCTAAAGTGGCTATAACATAATCATTTTTCTCAAAAATGTTTCATTTATATCTAGGATTACATATAAAATATGAATTATATATATATATATATATACATACATACATACATACATACAAAATTATACTTTGTTTTAACGAGAAATAAGATCTCTTTCAAAATTCCCTTGGTCTAATAGTATGGTATCCCCTATAGTCCACATCACATACTCTAAGCAAAAGTCACAAGACTTGGCCCTTTACCTACAATTATTGTCCCTTAGTTCCTAGTAAGTTCATAGGTCAGGATTGGAACTAAAAAAGATGGCATATCGATACTTAATTAATCCCTTTAGGAGCCACTGCTCTTTTGAGTCCCTTCCCACCTTCTGCATCAGGTGGTAATTGGCATGCCTATGATTCAAAGAAGTGCTTATGCATGACTCATTTTAGTTCCATAGTCGTATAATTACTTAAGCCAAATTTTTCAATAGTCATGTAGTTTCATACCATGATAGTAGTACATAATACAAACACATAAACAATTCCGGTTATTTATTATTATTATCTCATACAATCAATCAGAAAACCATACACATGCATTTCTCCATATCCCTCTTCCATCCAAGTTGTAATATTAATTTAGTACATCTACACTACAAGCACAATCAGGCATGAAGTCATTGAGAGTCACTCACTTTGCCATAGCTACTTAGTCGTAGCACTCTAAGAGTAGATCATCTCCAAAAGTAAAGTCCCTTAAACATTGTAAATATGGTATTATGACAATTTAATATATATATATATATATATATATATAATGTTAACTTAAAGTTCTATCAAGTCATATTCTTAACTTGGTCTTAAATTTTTCCTTAGTTGTACTAAATCTTCGACCACATACAACTTTCTCATTTTAAATCTAATTTTTATAAGCCTATAGTCAATTTCCATTTTTTTTTATTGTACTTTTATGTGGTATGGTTTAATTTTAGAGATGGAGCTCATAATTTTTATTACCAGTCAAAATAGTAGTGTTCCTAAGGAAGTTTTCTTTTGGGCTTAAAATTATTGTTGGGCTTTCTACTACCTTCTAAAATATTTAGGCTTCATTTTAGGCTTAAATACTTTTGTTAAGGTCATCTTTTCATTCATTACTAGAGCCTTCTAACTAACTTATACTTCTTGAACTTTTAAGTAGGTTATATGGTCAAAATAGGCTTGTTTCATGTACTAATCAATGTGTACCAGTTTGTTGGGCTTGGGGAATTTAATGTAGACTTCCTATAGATCTTATAACATCTTGTTCTTAAGTTTGATGTGCTGGTCAGTAATTTTTATGAGGTCCAGTTAAGACTTTTAGGCTTGTTTTAAGAGTTTTAGGACTCGATTTTGAGTTTTTTATCTCTAACCTTAACCAACTAGTCTTGGTTAGTCTTTTTACTTTATTTACTTCATTTTTAAGTGTTTTTAAATGGATTTAATAAAATTGATAGATCTAATCAAATTGGATTGATAACTCCTGCTTCATTTTTCCACTCAACTCGTGGTTTTCTTTAGCCTAAGTACTAAACCAAGGCCCTACATTACTTGTTCTTCAATCCTTACTTGACTTATTCTTTGTAAGTAGTTTACTTTGATATGATATCAAGTGGAAATTTATAAAACATGCATACATCTTAGGCATCATACTTTGGTTTAGGTCCTTAGGTTTTGATTTCTTCATTTAAGCTTCATATGATGGTTTTTCATTCACTTAAGGTTAATTTAAAGTATGTGAAACTTAATAAAAGTAAAAATAACACCTAATCAAGCCTTGTACACCACATGTCCAACATCTTTGGGAACTTACAAGATCTTAATTTCCATAGTTTTCTCAAATATAAGGATATGCTACATATGGTATATAACATACTAAAAGCAAAATAAGTCTAGGCTACTCATATCTCACTACTTGTGAAAAATTTTTAAGGTACTAACATTAACCTAAGTAAAAGAACTTCTAAGGTACATGGTACATCTAGATAGGCATAAAATGGAACTTTACATATATTGTTATAAAGATATCTAAAAGTAAAATGCACTTTACTGGATGCTTGGATGGTGGTTTGGCCTTCTTAGGCTTTCCTTGGTTCTTACTTTTCACCTCTCTTTTCCTTAATACTCCTTTGCTCCTTTTTACTCCTATGGATGTAGTAGGTTTTGAGCATCCAAGTATCTCTTAGCTAGTGAAGTACAGAGTGAACTTGTGAGGTTTCCTAAAGTGGCTAGAGTGGAGTGTAAAAAGGAGTAAAGTGGTGTATAGTGTGTGAATAAAGTGGATGGTTTAGCTAATGTGTTTGGGAAGGTTTTTCTTTTATTTCTTTAGTGCTTAAGTGTTTTTGGAATTTTGAAAGCAAATAAGGATGTGAATGGCATGGGTGGCTAATTCTTCATAAGGTTTTGTTGCCCTCAATTAGGTCCTTAAATCAAGGGAATTGATGGGATTACTTGCTTTGCTCAACTTCCCTAAATATGACATGTTGGACATGACAATAGATTGAATGAATAGTTGAGAAGCAAGCCATTCTTCTCCTCCTCTCCAACCGACTTGTCATGTATACTTTTGGGCATGGGAGTTTACCACATCAACTAGATTTTGGAATTAAATAAATTTGTTAGTTAGATCACTTATCTATAAGTAGTACATCTTATATAGAGAAAGGGGAATTACCTTATCTTAAACTTCTGTAAGTTATCAAATGAGAAGTCAACTATGTTCTCACTATTGGCTTTAGTTTAATTAAATTCAAATTGGAAAGGAAATTGGATGGAAGTGGTCAGTTATAAGCCTCAAATATGTGACTCTTTTTAGGGTTTAGTTCTTAAAATATTTCCTCTATTAAAATTTACTCCTCAAAATGTATTATAGAATTTTAGGGTCGAATTATACTTGGTTAGGTTCGAATGTTCAATCATTCATTTTGAGTTCCAATAATCTTAAGTATTTCTTGCTTGTCCTAGGGTTTAAGGTTTTAGTAATTTAGGACTCGTTATTCCACCTTAGGGTTGTTAACTATTTGAGTTAGGATTTTACTTTACATAAGGTTCACAATTATTTCAAGGGTTGATATCGACTTTAGAACTCTCAAATTGAATTATAGTTATAAAGTCAATGGATACTACTTTTAAATTAAACTTGATTCTTAGTTTGGTTAATCCTTAGAAATAATCAAAGAGTACTCTCGATTGCTTTGGATGTTACCCAAGATTGCAGGGTTTATAAAAACTCTGAATTTATTAAATTGCATTTATATTTTCTACTATTGCATGATCTAACTTTAAATAATTGATTGACTTAATTCGAACACTTTTCACACTTTTTATTTTTTAAATTTTTTGTACTGTTTCAATTTTTTTTTTTCAAATTTTTATTTTTTTAACCTGGCCCAAAATTAAAAAAAGTAAATAAAAAGGAGGAAAAAATGAGATATCTACAGTATGTAGAATCTAGAAGACTTTGTAGAAGTTATTGGGTACTAAGGTACAGTTCAATACTACTTTTCATCCTCAAACCAACTAATAGTTTGAAAGAATCGTACAAATCCTAGAGGATATGATCAAAGCTTGTGCATTCAACTTTAGAGGCAATTAGGATGAACACTTACCTTTAGTTGAGTTTGCTTGTAATAATAACTATCAGGCAACTATACAAATGGCTCCATACGATACATTGTATGAAAGGAAGTGTAAGTCTCCCTTATATCGGGATGAGGTTGGAGAAAGGAAAGTTGTAGGGCTAGAGCTACTATAAGAGATTGTTGATGAGGTATAGGTAATCAAGCAATGCATGCAAGTAGCTTAAAGTAAACTAAAAAGTTATGTTGATTCAAAGTGATGGCCTCTAAAGTTTAAAATAGTAGATTTGGTTCTATTGAGAATGTCTCCTATGAAGGATGTAGTTAAATTCGGTCTAAGAGGAAAGCAAAGCCCTAGGTACATCAAGCCATTTGAAGTTCTGGAAAGGATTGGTAATGTGGCTTATAGGTTGGCTTTGCCACTCAGTTTAGCGAGGGTATTCGACTTATTTCATGTGTCTATGTTAAGTAAGTATGTACTTGACAAAGAACAAGACGAGGCCCAAAAGTTAACCCAAAATAAAGATCTATGGAACTTGAGGAAATGGAGTTACAATCGAACCTATCGACTGTGGAGCAACCGATGAAGATAGTATACTAAGGTTTAGGAGTTAAGGAGAAGAAAGATATCGTATGCTAAGCTACAGTGAGCAAACCACTTGGTACGGGAAGCTAAGTGGCAATTAGATGAAGAAGTGAGAAGGAAATATCCAAAGCAATTACAAAAATCAGGTAACCTTCAAAGACGAAAGTTTCTCTAAGGGGGTAAAATGTAACATCAAGCTAAAGATAAAATATAGAAATAAACTAAGAACATAGTATAAAAAGGAGTTAATGTTAATAAAAGGGGGTGAATAAAACAATAAAAAGAACTAAGGGTAACTTGGGAATATTGAAAGTCCAAGATAAAGTCATAAGAAGTACTTGAACTTTCATATATTTCCGTTTTAGTACCTAAACTTCAAACTTATTCATTTTAGTATCTCAACTTTTTGAATAAGATAAATTAGTATTTATATTATAGCAGTTGTTATGAAAAATACTTATTTTTTTCACTTTAAAAAGTTAAGTACTAAAATGAAATGAAAAATAAAATTTGAGCACTAAAATGGAAATACAATGAAGTTGATGCACTAATATTATTATTCTACCATTTTATAATAGTGGTCGTTATAACAAAGATATCAATTTGTCTCATTATAAAAGTTGGGATACTAAAATAAAATACTTAAAGTTTAGGTACTAAAATGAAGAAATATGAAAGTTTAGGTACTTGTACTAACTTTATCCCTTAAAAGTCTTAACCTAATTTTTCACAAAAACACCTCACACCATTCAAAAGACTCATTTAGTCTATCATTGAATTTCAAAATGGATTCTCTCATGACACACTTTGGGAATCCCAACAATAAGGCATGGAGCCTCAAGACTTTGTTGGTTTATTAAATCACAAAATTGATTTTGATCCTTTTTGGTAATGCAAGAGGAAAACTTTGGTGAAGGGGCTATCGCATAAGGTTAAATTGTTACCTTAGAATTCTCACCAGTATTTTGATGATTATCAAGAAGAGTAGGATTGAATCTAAAAGTTTGATATTGATTTCCAAGATGTTAGCGATTGATTGGGTCAAAAAACCGTTAAGGATCTCTCTCTATAAGATTTCTATAACAAGTGGTAATGTATTCTCTTCTTTGTTATATCGATTCTTTTATAGAATTTATGAATCTTATTGTAATGTGAAATTGTAGAGGCTAGAGTTTTTTATTTAGCAAAGGAAATTGTAGTCTTATGGGTTGAGATTGAGTTTAGAGGTTAGATTTAGGGTTAGGGAGAGTTGTTTTGGAGAAAAGAGAGAAGAGGTGTCAAGAGGCAAGAAAATGACCAAGGACCATAGGCATGGTCCTAGATCGTGTTCCTCTCATAAAAGTTAAATGTGAAGAAAGTTTTAAGAGAAATTCAAGACAATGGGCCCATAATGGCAAATTCCTAAGGAGTAACCCTGATGATTCTTGCAATGTATTGTTCCTAGCAAAGTCTCGCATAGAAATAATCTAGGTAGATCTAGGTTGAATAGATGGGGCTCAAAGTAATACGCCCAATGTAGGATTATAGAGGGACCCAAAATAGCATGCCCAATCATAGGTTATAAAAGGGCCCTAAGAGGTACGCCTAATTCATGGGATGATGGTTCATCTATGTTGTGATGGGAATTATGATGACCTCCATTGTGAAATACGTGTTTGGTTGATTTAAAGATAATTAAATTAATGTGTGCTTTACCTTTCTGCATTTAAACAAGTGTTTATGCCATATATGATCGTTTATGCGCATGTGATTTTATGTTATAAATTGAGCTTCAGCTCACTCTTCTTTTTCTAACAATTGTAGGTGAGGATGTTAGTTATGAAGATCCTACTAATTACAATTATCTAGCTAATTATGAGAGTAATCACAATTATAAGGACTTAGGAGATAGTTATTATTAAGAAAACACTTATGCAGATAGTTATTGTTATGATGATGATGATTATTATCAGCCTTAAGAGTTTAGTATTTTGATTTTGGTTTATTATCAATTTTTGAGACAATATTTACTTTATTTTCAAGATTGTAATGAGGAGTGTCTCGGATGTTGTTAGTTGATAAGTACTTCTATGAGAGATTATTTTAGAGACATTATGTACTTGTCATGAGGTTGTTGATTAATAAAGCTAAAGGTCATTATTGGAATGTGATTTGGAGATTGTAAATTTTGAAGCATAGCTTAATGTGTTAATAAAGGACTAAGAACACATAGCAATCTATGGCTTCTTAGGTCTGGAGTGTTATAATTTACAAATAACTGACATAAGGAAATTTTTTAGGATACACTCGAGCAATGGTAAACATGTTGCTATACAATCAATTGACTTCGTTGTTGTTGACATTTGTCACCATACAGCACCATCCTCGAAAGACCAAGCATAACAAAATTTGATATGCTCATTTGCTAGAAATGCCTTAGGGTGAAGTTCATAACCCTGAATAGCATTAGCGAAGCTAGAGGCAATTAGGTTTTGTCTAGGACGCTCTACCTTAAGGCACAATCTAGGAACAATGTCATGAACATAGAGTTGACCAACCCCTCCACCTTAGCACTATGTAGAGAGCTAACAAAAGAGATTGTTGAAGTCTAAATTTTCAACACCCTAAGAATGATCACTAAAATAGGAGTTAAGCTACCTATAGGAGATAGGCTCAAACTAATTGAGTGCCTTAAGTAGAATTCAAACATCTTTGCATCTACCTTAAAAGACATGCTGGGGATCATCTACATACCCGAAGCAACATACCACCTCAATGTTAACCCTAACATGCAACTCATCAAGTAAAAGAAGCAATACGTTGCACCTTAATGCTAGGTTGCAATTGAGAAAGAAGTGTAGAAGCTAATTTGTGTAGGCTTCATTTAACATGAAAGATATCCCACTTGGCTCACTAATACGATGCTCATCAAGAAAGCTAACGAGAAGTGGCGCATGTGCGTCGACTACACCAACCACAATATAGCCTACTTGAAGGACTATTTCTCCCTACTACGCATAGACTAGCATGTCGATTTGACAGCTGGTCATGCACTCTTCAATTTCATGGATGCCTACTCTAAATATAACCAATTTTGTATGGCCCCAGAGTACGAAGTCCATACATCCTTTGATATAGACTTCAAAACTTATCGCTACACAATCATGTCCTTTGGTCTAAAGAATACTAAAGCCACATTCCAAAGGCTAGTCACCCATATCTTCAAGCCACAAATTGGAAGGAACATTGAAGTTTATGTCGACGACATGATAGTCAAGAGCAAAACTAGAATAGCCTATATCGACAACCTTAAGGAAATCTTCCAAACCTTCCAATAGTTCCAAATGAAGCTTAATCTCTAGAAGTGCATCTTTAGGGTTGCTTTAGGATAGTTTCTTGGTTTCATGGTTACAAAAAGAAGGATAGAGGCTAACCCCAATAAGATGAAGGCAATTTAATACATGCAAGCACCAACTAAAGTGAAGGAGGTTGTAGACACTTCATTTTTTACCCCCTATAATTTTTTGTCTTTTTCTTTTACAATGGAAAAAAAAAAAAAACAAAAGAGAAGGAGATAACTTAAATAGCTTTAGTGTTTTAATTATCATTTAGGTTGGGTTACATAAAGGGTGTTAGGCCTAGGTTAGAAATTAATCTAGCCTAAGCTACCTAGTCCATATGTGTAATTTGATTACATATATGGATAAGGCAAAGGCTAACGGCTTAATGATACTATACTCTGACTTACACTTGTACATAGCTTAGAGATCTGGGGTTTGAATCTCACTAAAGGCACTTTGTGCCTTTTATTTTTCTCCATAAAACATACTACCACATGTTAAGATAGCATTGGGCCACATGTCTACTACAAACACATAGCACTTCTTCATCTAGTCATTGCTGATGTAGCTCCATGTTAGCACCTTTGTGATGTGTGTTTTACCACAAGTCAAGATACATGGCACAATAACACATAAGCTCATGCTATGTACTCAGCCACATGTCATTTCAAGATACGTAGCACGATGTCATTTGACTGCTTGGTTGACATGGCACAATGTTAGTACATTTTCCCCTATTTCCATCCTCTTTGCTTTCTTTTCTCCATAATTTCCACAATTTCCCCCACTGGACAGTCCGTCCACTTTCAAGCTTGATCTGGGGCCTTTCCCTTTATAATTTGGATGAATTAATGAGGTCATTACAGAGTCAACATGGAATACATCAGATGGAGCCCAAGAACATGTTTATGATCACACATTTGGGTATTGAAATCAACGATGAAAATCCAAAAAAAAACTAAAAATTAAGAATATGCATTAAATTCGATCTTTAATTTTCCAATTCAAAAGACTAAAAAAAAAAAGGAAGGACTCTAGTTTTTCATGATATAAGCAACCATGTCTAACTCTAAAACCCCCTCTCGATAGTATACCAATCAGCTCCATCCTCGACTTCTCTCTATCTCACCATTGCTCAACCGTAACTCATATCCATACGACACAATAAACAGCACACTTCAATTGACTAACATCAACCCACCAATCTTCAATCCAATAGCACACTTACTCTAAACATTATCCAACTACAACAACGAACAAGCCCCATCTCTACTTTCACTCACAATAACATATATCACTACCTATTGACTCCACTACAATCACCATATACACCCTATCGAAAACATCCACTCGACCAACTCATGACTAATAACCCACTCTTAAACCTCTCTCTCTTGCTACAACTCATACATAACACACGTCATAAGCACAACACATACAAACTATAACCCAATCTCCACCAACAGCAATAGTATGAACCTTCTACAACCCACTCTCAATTCCTCATGCTCCAACAGTAGCAACAGTACAACCACTACAAACCAAGCTCTTACATTCCACCATACCAACAACCAATCTTCAATGCAATCCCCATTGCATAGCACTCTCACACACAAAAAAATCCCCACTTCACAACACTTTTGCACACGAAACCTAACTATAGCAATACATGCATCCAACTTAACTTCACATAGCAACCTACGTGACCAATTACATGACCTAACCATAATAGCTTCGTTGTTCCAATACTAGACCGCATGCTATCGATCCCTACCCAAACATTAACTACAGTGACCCATTAACTAACCTTTATAGCACCTAATGACCAACTATGCCTAACCAAACTCTAGTTGCAACTCAAACCCAAACTCTAACCACCACCAAACCACTACTATTGGCTGTAGTACCCTCTCTAACTGGCATATCAATAATAAGAATAACATGGAAGTGGTTTCCCTAACTTAAATTAGTTACCGGAGCTTGTTAAGACCACCCCTTGATGTTAGCATTTTCTTCCTCCTTCACAGAGCACATGCGTTACATATGATCATATTAGAAGACATGTGCTCTAGCGCTTAGGTCCACACATATCTCTCCTTGGTCTGACCCTTTTTAGTTCAATTATTGTTGTCTTTGTTTTGTTGTTTCACTATTATTTATTCATTTACTTATGTATTTCATGTAAATATTGTAATTGTAGAAAAAGAAAATCGTAAAAAGGAAAGAAAAAGAAAAAATGAGAGAAAGAAAAAAAAAAAGATTATTTTATTTTTTATTTTTACTTTTTATCGGTTAATACATAAATAAAGATAAAATAAGACAAAGTAAAATAAAATTTAGAAAAAATTTGTTTTATCACTTAGAAAAATTTTCTTTCCAAATAAATTAACCCTTTTCAAAATTAAAATTTCTCTCAAGATTTTTCAAAAATTAAAACACCAAATTAGGACCCTTTTCTTTTAGGAATTTTTCTTAAATTCAAATCAAATTGTTAAAAAAAAAATTAAGTTAAGCATTTTCAAAATTAAAAGTTACTAACAAACTAAAGTTTTATAAACGAACTACGAAAGTCTGATCCCGGCTAGAGGGTATATAAGCACTCGTATGTAATTACAAAGCGACTTAAAATATGGAAAGTTTCATGTCTTTTTTTTTTTTCCATTTGTAAATAATAATTCAATTATCCTTTTAGATGTAACTTATTTGTTTACATGTGATTGGATGTTTTCTTTTAGAAGGGTGTTATTGAAAAGTAAATCTAAATTCGGAAAGTAAAAATGGTACCCATTTAAGGTTTAATAAGATAGCACTCGGATCCAAAATCTTTAGTTTTAAAATTGTTTTTAAAAATTAATTTTATCAAAAGACTGATAACTAAGTTATAATTAATCCACCTAATTAATTATAACTTAGCTCTTTTTCTCGACTCTAGTTGACTGGCAACTCTGAATAATTTTTAAATGAAAAACCAAGTTTTTCTTAACTCTTAGTCAATGATTAATATTAAATCGGTTAGGGTTTTATATTAATTGGGTTAAGGAAAATATAAAAACCAAGAAAAAATCAGGCTTAATAGAGATCCAACAATTAATAAGGAGTATAGCAGCCCTCATTTGCTTCATCTCTCAAGGCGTTGACATGTATGTAGAGTTTTTCAACTTACTCAAACACCTCGTGAGTTTAAATGGACACTAGTGTGCCAGCAAGCCTTCTAAGACTTGAAGAACTTCCTCGCAACACTGCCCATACTCTCTAAACCCATACCTAGAGAGGAATTATTCCTATACCCCGTAGCCAGCTATAAAGTGTTATCATTGGTACTAATTAGAGTTAATGGCTATGAGCACCACCCAATGTATTACATTAGTCATATCCTACAAGGACTCGAGCTTCGCTACACTGGGATAGAGAAGTTTTCCCTTTCAATAGTCATTGCCACTCATAAGCTTTAGCCTTACTTCTAGTCACATCCGATCATTATATTAATAGATGTACTGCTTTGAACAGCCTTATTAAAGCCTGACAGTTCAACTCGAATGATGAAGTACTTACTTGAACTCAATGCTCATAGAGTTCAATTTCATTTGAGACAACAATCAAAGCGTAGGTTCTCATAGACTTCATTATAGAGAACACCAGATCGGAAGAGCTTCAACTATAACTCACTATCTCGGTTTTGATGCTCTACATTGATGGCTTCTCCACTTTGGTTGGTTTCGGGGGGAGAGTAGGGCTAGTATTACACTATAAGGTTCGTACGGAATAAAGATCCTCTATGCCTTGAAGTTTAGCTTCCCAGCGAGCAATAATGATGTTGAATATGAGGCATTCATCATGATAGGGATCATGAACCGATCACACCCTCTCGATCTCAAAGGCTTGCTCAGATGATTCGCCAAGCTATTCAAGGTAGACTGGAAGATGAAAAGCAGTGAATCCCTTAATCTATCCTATTGAATTACTTCACTCTCCACTTCACTTAAGAAGCTACCGAGGTGACCAACCGATGTACTAAGTAGAGCTCTCCACAACACACCTACCTAAGCATCAAACCCGAAGACTGCTCACCTAATCTGTGCTAAGGTTAAGCTAACAACTTTCTAGAGCTGACCTCTTAAAGCTAACCCCGACAATAAGTTACCTTTAAACCAACCCCCTTTTCTAGTCCCAACTGTCTAAGTTATTGAACTGTTGACGCTAGCTTGAGCTAATCAAAACCTACCCTTACTTGGCTAACAATGTCATTAAAACCACAGAATAAGCAAACGATGCACACGTTATCCTTCTGACATCCATACTGTCGTTTGATACCACCGAATATTCTTTTTGCCCAATTACAATAGTACCCTTATAAATTATTCCCTTTCCTCTATGAGTAAGAATCCTTTCATGTAAATTACTCTAACCTAGGAATTACCCTATGGGATCATACAAATACTTGTATATTGTAATAGCTACCACAAGTGAATATAATCCTGATTTTCAAACATGCTCTCTTGAGCTAAGTATTATGTTGCTTACTCTCGAGCTACTCTTTTCTAGCCTATTAATTATGGACTAGTGGCAAGTAACCTCCAGCTACACTTATAAATCATATCAAGTATGACCTGAGCTCATGTAAGGTGTTGGTGCATCATATCCATCGCTAATGCACAAGGAACCCTACTTAACCTTCAACTATCATTTATGCTTCAAACCATCTTAAGGTCTAAACCCACCCCTCTTGGTTCATATGATACCGAACGTCTTATGTTTGTCTACTTCAAACCGTATCACATCACTGACCTTAAGAATGCTAAGGACACCAGAGTAGAAAAACTTAGTTATATAACAAGTTCAGGGAGAATATGAAACTAAAGGCCAAATGATGGCAAAGTACCTACATTTAGTGCAAGGCTTTCTTATGGAATTTGCCTCTTGGGAATTCAACAAAATACCTTGAGCAAAAAATGTAAAAGTGGACAAATTGTCTAAAATAGCATCGTTCACCACTCCTACATCACATGACTATAGCAAGCCTCTCTTCATATAGTACCTCCTTTAAAGAAGTACAGACGTGTGAGAGTAATAGGTCGTCAAGATAATGGAAGTGGCCCCAAAGCCTTCATGGATGGACTCCTTATCAAGTACTTCAAGATTAGAGAGCGACCCATAGATTGAGTTGAAGCAAAGATGTTAACTTACATTGTGGCTAACTACACATTAATTGATGGTATACTTTATAAGCAAGGACATAGTACCCTGCTCCTCAATTGTCTTCGAATAGAAGAAGGTGCATAAGTACTTAAGGAAATCTATGTAGGAATTTGTAGTTAGCACATCCAATCAGAAGCTCTATACCTCCAAACACTCAAGCTAGGCTATTATTGGCCCATAATGAAATAAGACACCAAAATCATGACCTAAAGGTGCCATTCTTGTCAAAAGCATGCACCATTTTCTCAACCCCCTAACTTGGAGCTACACCTTTTGACCAACCCATGGTAGTTCGTACAATAGGGGGTTAGACATCCTCGGCCCATTCCCTAAAGCATCGACAAGCCAATGGTTCATCGTGGTGGTAGTAAGCTACTTCACTAAATGGGCAAAAGCATTAGCTGCAACAATTTTCATGACTCGAGCCACTTAAGGCTTCGCGTTCACTTATATACTATCCTGCTTCAAAGTACCATATAGATTGATCACCAATAATGGAAGGTAGTTCAATAGTGACCATTTTAGGGACTTCTACAATAAATACAGTATCAGGTTATACTACAATTCGATGGCCCACCTTTAAACCAATGACCAAGTCATAGCCATCAATGAAATAATTATCAATAGTCTTAAGAAGAGAGTGGAATGAATAGGGGGAGGGGGAGCTAACGAACTTCCTAACATACTTTGGGGTTATCACACAATACATAAGATGTCGATAATAGAAACTCCATTCCATCTTGTGTTCTAAGCCATGACCTTCCATCCAAGCTTTAATACTATCAAGGAGGTTTGAGACGCTACATGAGCATACACTATAGCATATCAACAATGAGCCGCTCGATACTACAATTGATAGGTTCGACATGGATGAACTCATGACATCTGATATTGTTTAAACTAAGGGGGGTAGGTTTGGACCTTTAGATAGTCTAAAAGATAAATGATAGTCGAAGGTTGAGTAAGGTTCCTCGTACACCGACAATGGATATAATGCACTAACACCTCACACGAGCTCAAGTCATACTTGATATGACAAAAGTGTAGTCAAACATCACTTGCCATTAGTCTACATTCAATGGGATAGATAAGAGTAGCTCAGAGTAAGTAGCAAAATACTTAACTCAAGAGAGTCTGTTTGAAAATCAAGATTTTATTAACTTGTAGTAGCTGTTACAATATACAAGTATTTATATGATCCCATTAAGGTAATTCCTAAGTTAGAATAATTTACAAAAAAGGATTCCTACTAATAGAGGAAAGGGAATAATTTATAGGGGTACTATTATAAATGGGTAAAAAGAATAACCGTTGGCAACAAAGGACAACATGGATATTAGAAAGGACAACGCATGCGTTGTTTTCTCATTCTATGGTGCCAATTACATTGCTAGTCGAGCAAGGGTAAGTTCAAATCAAATCAAGTCAATGTTAGTAGTTCGATAGCTCGGATAGTTAGGATTGGAAAATGAGGTTGGTTTAAGGGCAACTTATTATCGAGGTCGGCTTCAAGAGGTCAGCTTTAGAGAGTTGTCAACTCAACCTCAACATAGATCATGTAAGTAGTCTTATAGTTTGATGCTTAGGTAGGTGTATTGTGGAGAGCTCAACTCGATACGTCAGTTAATCACCTCGATAGCTTCTTAGATGATGTGGAGAGTAAAGTAACTTAACAAGTTGGATTAAGAGATTTGTTGCTCCTTATTGTTCAACTCACCTCGAATATCTTGGTAAACCATCTGAATAAGCCCTCGAGCTCAAGAGCGCATAATTAGTCTTTGATCCCTATCATCCCCTCCAATTTATTTTAGATTTAGGATCAAATCTAGCATAACTCTAGGTTACTTGTCTTCAAGAGTATACAAGTGGAGATCAGCAATGTTAAAGGAGTCCAAGACTTCGTACTCTTCAAGTAGTTCAATCCTGTAGACAATAGGGTTGATCTTTTCAAGCACCTTAAAGGGTCCATCAACTCTAGGAGATAACTTGCTCTTGCTCAAGTTTGGGAACTATTCCTTGTTGAGGTAGATCTAAACCAAATCACTTGGTTGAAATTCTCTCTTCTTCTATCCTTGGCCTTATCTCTCGAGCTTAGTTATAGTTCGACTTAATTATTCTACAACCTTTTGGTACATGGCTCTGATGGCCTTGACTCTCTTTATAGCTAGTTGGTCATCATCTAGTCTTAGCAGGGGCACTTGGTCTATTGAGAGCTCATGGTTGAACCCTTCAGTAACCTTAAAAGGAGACATGTTTATCATACTGTAGGTGGTCTTACTGTAGGCAAACTTAATAATTAGCAAACATAAATCCCATTTAACCATGCTCCAACCAGCAACAACCTATAATAAAGTTCTTACAATTCTATTGGTAACCTCGATCTATCCATCTGATTATGGATGACAGGACGTGCTATACAATAGCTTAGTTCGCATACATCTCTACAATGTTCTCTAGAAGTGGCTCATGAGCTCAAGGTCTCAATCTCAAATGATGGTTTTAGGTACTCTATAAGAGAAATGAAATAGCTGAAGCATCTTTAGTTTTTGTACTGGGAATGAAGTATGCTATCTTATTGAATCGATCCATAACCATCATGATGGAGTGCTTCCCTTGGGACATCCTTAGTAATCCCAACGTAATGTCTATGCTTAACATAGACCAAGGTTTAGTCGAGATAGGTAAGGGTAAATAGTATCCTTACTCGGCTCAGCTCGGCTCTTCGCTTTTCTATAGATAGCATACCTTCCAACATAGATAAGACATCTTTCAAGATTCTTATCCAAAAGAATCTTAAGGGTAGTACCTCATGAGTGAGAAGCTAGCCAAAGTGTCCTAATAATTCTCCTTCATGCACCTTGCACACTAATAGTTCTCTCATGGAGTAAGTCGGGATACATAATCTACTCTTCTTAAATAAAGTATCCATCCTTCCTGTAATAGTCATCAAATGTTTGTCCTTCCTCACAATTGGCATAAATAGGACTAAAATGTAGATCCTTTGCATATAAATCCCTTATCATTTAAGAACCAAGCAACTTGGTCTACAGCTCAATCAAGAGGGAATGTCATCTTGATAGGGCATCAGCTACTACATTGTTCTTCCTATTCTTATACTTTACAACATAAGAGAATCCCTCCATGAATTTTACAACACAAATAACTTGAGTTAGCTCTTCAAATGTCTTAAGGATTCATGATCTATGTAGATCTCAAATTCCTTAGGCAACAGATAATGTTGCCATATAGTTAGGGCTCGAATTAAGAAGTAAAACTCTTTGTCATAAATAGAATAATTGAGTATAGCTCCTCTAAGTTTTTCACTAAAGTAAGTAATAGGATAGTTCTTGCAGCAGTACGGTACCTATGCCTAGTCCAAATGCATCATACTCCTCTTTGAACACTTTATCAAAGCTCAGTAGAGCTAAGACAAGGACAATAGTCAGCTTCTCCTTTACCTCCTCGAAACTCCTTTGCTCTTTCTCTCCCCATCTAAACTTAACATTCCTCTTCGACAGTTTAGTAAGTAGGGCTACAATTGTACTAAAGTTCCTTATAAATCTACAATAGAATGATGTCAAGTCATAGAAACTCCTTACATTGAGCGAAGTGGTTGGCACTAGCCATTCAATGATTGCTTTGACATTCTCATCATTAACTTGTATTTCACCACCACTTACAACAAACCCCAAGAAGATTACTTTAGGTTGGTAAAAGTTACACTTCTTCAAATTTTCGTAGAGTTGTTTAAATCAGAGTTTTGCAAAGATTGCTTGGAGATGCTCTTAGTAAGTCTCTAGATTTGAGTTGTACACTAAGATGTCGTCAAAATGAGCCACCACAAATTTCCTTATTAGTTGTCAAAACACATGATTCATCAGTCGCATAAATGTGCTCAACACATTAGATAGTCCAAATGGCATCACATGCCATTCATACAATCCATGGCATGTCTTCAACGTGGTCTTCTACTCATCACCCTTGTGCATTTGGATTTGATGGTATTTAGATTTGAGGTCAATCTTGAAGAATACTCTCACTTTAATTAGCTCATCTAGCATATCATCAAGCCTTGGAATGGGATACTTGTAATTGATGGTAATGCGATTGATTGCTCAACTCTCTATACATATCCTCCATGACCCATCTTTCCTAAGTACTAACAAGGCTAACACAGTACAGGGGTTAATGGATTCTCATACATACCCCTTTTACATCAGCTCATCTACCTATCTTTGCAATTCAGTAGCCTATTCTGAGTTTAGCCTATAGGCAAACTTATTTGGTAGTACAAATCCTAGCCACAAGTCAATTGCATATTCGATGCCTTGGATGGGAGGTAAACCTTTCGAAAGTTCATCTAGAAATAGATCAGCAAACTCATCCAACAAGATTTTTACCTCAATAGACACCATTCCCTCCTTAGATTTCATCTCCAGTAACCTTCTGAGTAGAAAATAAGCTAACCCTTCAAGCTCCATCTCTCTCATCAACTCAGCTCAGGTTATCACTAAATCCTCTTTCTTTAGGACTCTACTCAATTAGGCCTACATGACTTTCACTTGTTCAGCAATCATAAGGCTTAACTTCACCTTTCTACCCTCGTACTCTAAGGAATATGTATTCCACCTTCCATCATACGCTACGATTCAATTGAACATCCACGATCGTCCCAAGTAGAATGTAGGACACACTCATGGGCAACACATTATAGAGCACTTCATCTCGATAGTTGCTACTATAGATCATGTAATATCCTGGGTTTTCTAGCCAATTCAATAATCTTAGGATTTGAGACCCTAAGTTTAGATCATCGGGTTATGTTATCCATTTTATTTTAAATTTCTTAATAAGGTTAGAAAAGTTAGATGAAGTAATTTAAATAAAGTCAATTTCTCAAAATAAGTTATATAAAAATATTAATTTAAGAAAAACATCAATTTATAAATAAAGCCGATAATTATTGATATTGTGAAATTTGAACTTTTAGATATAGTAAGATATTATAGATAAGTTAATTAATTTTCAAAAATAATAAATGAAATTGAATTATATATAATATATATGTATTTACATGTCATATACATTTTATGTAATAAATATATACATATGATAATAATAAATTACTGAAATATGGTAAAATAGTGGAAAATTAATAAAAAAAATTAAATGAATGAGTCACCAAATTATGTGGTAGCCTAGAATCAATTGGAAATGATAAGTTAAAAGCTAAAATAAATGAAACTGATACCTAACATGTTGATTTAACCAAAAATTGACACATGCCGCAATGACTCATCAACCCAACCAACTCTAAAATTATAAATAGACCATCAACATCAAATATTAAACCTTTTAGTGAACCTAATTTGGATGAGAAATATTTATAAAAAAACAGAAAAAAAGAACAAAAATGGAGCATAGATCTAGTCTAGGCTAGTTCAATAGGTTGTTGATGTCTTGTTGTGGTAGCTTTTTAGGTTTAAATAGAAGGTAGTAAGATAAGCTTTTCCGATAAGGTTAGGTGATCGAAGGATAGTTAGAGGCAACCGATTTAGGTGAACCAAATTTCCAATTGAAACTTTGTAAATTTTCTAAAAATATCAAATAATGTTATTTAATTATGAAATTTGGTTTTCTAGAGTTATTTTATACATAGATTAATGTAGTAATTTTGATTTAATTAAAAAAATTATTGAAAATATAGGGTACTTAAGAAATAACTTTGTTTGAATGAAAATTGAATTAATTTTTACAAATATTGGATGATGTTATTTCAAGCTCAATTTTTGTATATAATATATCTAATATATATGTTTAGTTGTGGTAACAATAATTTTTTAAATTTATCATGTTTACTATTTTTTTTATAATTATTTTGAATAAAATAGCCAATTTTACTGAATTATTAAAATAATTAGTTTTTGATGAAATTAATGAGTGAGCCCTACATGTTTATACTTTTAGAAGTTTATAATGATATTTGAAACATTTAATTTTTATCTCATACATAAATTTGTTTATTTTTCTTAATTTTTTGTAATTTTGAGCTAAAACTGCTATTTTCGTAAAAATTAATAATAGCTAGTTTAGTGTAATTGATGATCAATAATCAAACTAGACATTTTTTAGAATCTATAAGATTTTTCATGAAATTAATTGGGCTTATATACCTTTTTATTATGTATTTTTCGAATAAAAATCTGTATATTAGCTTAATATGTAATATAGTAATCAGTACTATTAAAATATTTATCAAATCCATGTTAAATGAACACTTTGGGGTATATTAAGAGTTGTTGGATAAGTTTGGAAAGTATAACTTTAAGATTTTTAGTTTAGTATTGAAGCTTATTTAGGTTAATTATGGAGTTATGGTAATGTACGGTCAAGTCATAGTGAGAAAAGGGTATTTTCAAGCTTTGACAATATTGACTAACTTTATTCTTAAGATATCTTAATAGTACTCTAAATAACGATCATAACGATATAAAGTTTATCGAAATCGGATGAGAAATGAGTAAGATATGATCAAATGAACTTTAAAGACATGTTAAGGCAAATTTATAAGAATTTAGATTCGACCGGTACTTGACTTGGAAGCTATGTTTATATTTTCATAGGTGTGATAAGTAAGGAAGAACCACGTGGTGAAGTTTGGGATTTTATGCTATTACTAAGCTCAAGTAAGTTGATCTAACCTATGCTTGAAGTAGATATATTGCTACTCATAACACTGCATGCTGTTTGACACTGTATTAATTGAATATGGGTATATCTTGGATAAACTAATATGCTACTATAATAGATGCTAATGTGGTGACTTTGAATGATAGTAACTATATCTTAGTTAAACTATTGTGCTACTATGTTGAGTGATGATTTATGCTTACAAATGATTATGCTAACTAGAAAAGTTGAGTAATTACTAACTCAATCTTTTAGGTGTTCTCCTAAATAAATCCTAAGTGAGATATTAGAATTCCATTAGGGAAAGTTCGAAAACTAGAATCAAATCACTAGGTTGAATCAAATTAAAAGACTAGTAATGCTGAGTGATATACTTAAGTTGTTATTGCATATCATGGCTTGGCATGGCATAAAAAAGGACTTACGTATTAGAACTTTTAGAATAAGGCTTCTAAGTGATCATGGAAAGAGTATGGCTTTATGAACTCAGTTTTTGGAAGCATATAGATTGCATTACCCGAACACTATAACTATTTTGATAGTCAGATTTGGTAGATTATAGTATGTAGTCTAATTTGGCATTATTGCCTTTTTGATTTAGTGAACTACAGTATATAGTCTAATTTTGTAAAACAAAGTTAGGGATCTTACTCCTAAGTAGATCCTTATTGTCCTTTTTTATATTGGTAGACTACAATGTGTAGTCCAATTTAGTGAATGTCTTACTCTCAAGCAACTCCTTATTGCCCATAAGTTCTTAGATGTTGTATCTAGATACTCGACTATATCAACTAACTAGAAGAAGATTGAAAGGGCAAAGGATATTGATACCGATACCAATGCACACCACATGTATGAGCATAGCTTACTACATTGGTGGCAATAAATGCCCAATTAAGCTAATATAAATGTGAAATTGAACCTGCTGGATATCACTAGAATGTTTTGGTTGTGATATGTGATATTGTCTATATTGTATTGTTTATTATCTACTCTCACTCAGCTTTAGTAGTTAAGGAGATAAAATATTTTATCCTCAAGTTAGTAGCATAGTGAAGGGCCTAACACAAAAGGGGATGTATATTGAGAGTATGAGTTAGAGTCAATGACTTTTAGATAAAACTTATACTAAGTCGAGAATCTTGCAATTGTGAAGATGACCAAAAAAAAAAAAAAAAAGCCAGTTCGTATTTTAATGTAAATATTATGCTATGTACATAAGTTGTAATTGAATATCCAGTTGAACTCTAATGTAGTAAGCTCTTTATCATGTAAACAAAGTTACATTTTGATGAATGAGCAAGTTGAGTTAAGTTTTCATTAGGTATTCTTGTGAGATGATACATCCCGTGCTAAGCTAAGATGTGACAAATCAGTATTGACACTTGGTTGTTCATTTAAAAGGCTCCCTTCTCACTGAGCCAATACAACTTATAAGGTTTTGGGTTAGGCTTAGTCGGCAACTTTAGTTATGGAACCATGAAAGCAAAGTTTGCATTGGTATAGCTCTTACTATCAACATTTAGGCCATATAGTGACTCATTCACCTTACATCCAATATGGAAAAGATTCTTTCTATGTTCGTCTTCAAGCACAAGACTCACATTCATTGTCCTCCTCAAAACTAGAATGGCTAGCATGAAATTTCAATATAGATGACTTCCTCCTCCTTGGATAGTTTAGTTTGCTCAGTCTCTTTTGAGTCTTCCACTTCCTCATCAATATTATCTACCTTAACAGTCGGTGCTTCACCACAAATCACCATGGTTCTTCTAGTCGGGCATTGAGCAACCATGTATCCAAATCCTTAGCATTGAAGTACTTAATCTCACTCATCTTTTGTCCTAAGCTTTAACCCTTCCCAAACTTCCTTAAGAGCTTCTTCTCCTCTACCTGGACAATTTAAGCAAGTTAGGACTCAACAACCTTACTTGGTTCCATCTGCAAAGGTCTACCTGGAACAAATCAACTATTGCTAGGTTGGCTGATAAGTGGGTTAGAACCTTCCTATTCGGTACCTTTCAATTCTCTGTATGGCTTAGATAGCATCATTAGATGATAGGATTCGAGTTACTGACAAAACCAAATGCCAAAGCCCAACCCATCTACTCCTTGCTCAAATATCTCATTTGACTACTTATTTTTATTTGTATTATTTAGGTTTTGTATTTCTTGTATTTTTTCTAAACTATCCTCATGTTTATTTGACATTTATGGGAATGCCAATAAGTAATCTACTAAGTAAGTGTTCTTTATGTTTTAGCTCTCTTTCTTCAAGGTTGAATGTGTTAAGTTGTTATGTTAAAATATGGAATTTTGGAGTTGTTTTAAAGTGGATTTTGATGTGGGTTTTGGAGTATTTTAAGTATTGAAGCTAAATCAAAGTATTGTGAAGTTAGGATAAAGTTTTAGGGTAGTTTTGGAGGGTTTTTCAAGAATATCTACAAGAAATGAGGTGTTGCATTTTGTAGTAAGAGGGAACCGTCATGATGGTACTCGAGAACTATTATGCTGATATTAAGTCCTAGAAAGTGCAATTTTCCAAGAACCATTCTGATGGTTCCTCTTAAGAACCCATTGGCCGATTCTCCCTTATAACCACCTGAATCCTCTAGTGTTTCCCCTTTTAGGACTCATAAACCTAGGATTTGGATTACTAAAGGTTTTCTAAGCTTTTAAGCATCCTTTTTACGCACCTAAAGTCAAGTTTTATGTTATTCAAATCAAAGTTTAACTTGATTTCCTAAGTAACCTTTTAGGAGTTAAAAAGAAAGTACTAATCTTTATGAGTTAAGCACAAGTTGTCTTTGATATTAAATTAATACCATTAAATTAAGCATATTAAGGAGTTAGTTAGTGGTGGTGATAAAGGTCAAGCTCTATTATCTAAGATGAGGTAACTAATTGAGGCTATTGAAGTAGTTCCTTGAGAAGGAAGGGTATAGTAGATTGGAGAAGTGTTGAAGATGGTGCATAAGGGAGTTTGGAAGTATATATTGTATCCATGGTTTGATCTTGTAAGGTATCTAAGTTAATATATTGATCTTGTTCATAGGTTCTTTTGTTTGAGTCATCTCTTTTATCACTACTTGGGTCTAGTCTTAGTCTTGTTCAACTATCGAAGTATGTAGTGCTTATTTGTATGGTTATGCTTACTAGCATAGAAAATGATTAGGATCAAGCTCCTGAACCATTGACCTCATCTAAGCCCAAGGACTAAAATGCATGGCACAATGGATTCTCTTACTCTAGCTAACTCCCATCGAAGCCAAGTATCTCCTTGCCAACTCATTTTGCATGCTAAGCTGAATGACTCCTTATCTCTCATAAATAATGTGCCGAGAAGTGGAAAGCTGAGACAACAACCACTCCTCACTCATTCACGCCTGACCAATTATGTACTTGGCATCACCTTTGCTAAGATAACAAGAGAGATACTCTGAATTGACATAGCCATCCCTACTCAGACAAGCAAGCTAACCGTACTTTCTTATTCGCATCTCCTAACAACCTCACTAATTCTGTACCGCTACATGTACAGAATCATGTGTAGAATATGTTACAGCAATGATTGCTTCTCTTGAATATTTATTTTTACTCTTTTGTATCTTGTACATTATTTCCTTAGAAAATACCCTTTTGCCTTTCCCCTTTTAGGCAAGGTACCCTAACTTATGGGGATAAATACCCTTGTAATTGTAGCTAATACCAAAGATCATCATTAATATACTTGAGTACTTCTTCCTTATGTAAATATTACTTGTTTGCTCTCGACACCACTCTTATCCTAACCCTTGAGCAAGGCTAGGTAGCAAGTAATATCACCGGACCAATTCATGCATCATATCGAGTTGTGCCATGAGTTCTCAAAAGTTAGACTAATGTATCATATCCTCTAGAGCTGTTCATGGGTTTTTTGCTTACTTTTCATTCGCCATTGTCCTTTCTCACAATCCCCATCACTTTCTTTCCGAGCTTTCTACAAGCTTAGACCCATCCAGCGATCAGCCTTATCTGTTCTTGGTTACGATTCACAACAAAAAAGATCTAATCAAACTAATCTATATTCAGCCTAAAGGAATGGTTTACTAATTATGCTTCACTTGCTCGCTCCAGGAGCCCGTAGTAACAAATTGCCAGAAGGGAAACTATTAATCATATGTGATGTTTCCTTAGTAAACTCTTAAATAGGATGATGTAATTAGAATACTAGGTTTTTAAACTCTAGACTCAAACATAAAAAACTTAAAGGAAAACTTACATATATATATATATGTGTGTGTGTGTGTGTGTGTGTGTGTATTCACCTATGTATGTAGACATTGACCATAGTGTGGCGAGGTCATTAGTGCCCCTTTGTTGCTTTTTAGACTAAATTCAAGATAACTAAATTGTGTCTATCTCCTCTTTAACTGCATTATGTGTGTGTGTGTGTGTAATTGAATGATGGTCATCCGCATGTGCTTGTGCATCACGTATTGGGATTTGTCTCATTCCTTTTCTTTTTTAGGCATAAGATCAAATGATTATCTTATCTATGAGGAACCTTTCATGGATGATATTCAAGAGCAGGAAGGCATGAAGTATTTATATTTTTATGATGACTAAGATAGAGATTACACATGTATCATTGGAGTTATGTTACTTTAGGAGAGATTTGAGGTTATTGAGGATATAGCATTCTATTTCGTATCTTTTAGGTTATAAAGTTATCATTAAGGAGATTAGAGACCCCTATATTCACTTAAGCTAATTGTGGATTTAGATCATGGGTTAGATGGATTATGATCTTAGTACGTTTCCATATTATGAGGTGACTAGTGGATTACGACTCCACTCTTTCGATGATTTTACCTTGTAATGATGGTTAATATCAAAATTGATTGTTAAAGGATTTAGTAACCTTTACATATTTCTAGTTAGTGGGAATATGTGGTGAGTTGTAATGGCCAAATAAGGTCCCAAGGCATTACAGTTTTAACCATGTTTACACATTGCAAAAGACAACAAATATTTTTCTTCATATCATTTACTACATTTAAATGTGGCTAAAATTAAGTTATAGCCTTGTATAAACATGGCAAAGTTTACCAAATTATAATAGATCACTTGTTATTTGTTAAATTTATTATCACTTATACCTATTATTTTAATCACACTTATTTACCTTATAATTTATATCTATTATTTCATCACACCTGTTTCACCATAAGTGGCATTTCTATTACACATGTTTAACTTGTGATTTACACGTTATTTTAATCATTCGATCAAATACTCTACAAATCCATCATAGTTCATCATGAATGGAATTTTAGGCTTCAAATACTAACAATTTAAAAAGGTTCTTGAATATGTCTTTATACAAACACATTGTAATATAAATTACTCAAAGTTAATTACAAAATCCATCTATATTATAAATATAATGAACATGTCTAAAATATATATCAAAACATTTATATATCTACTTAATTTTCTTTATCATTTCTTATATCATCACCGTTCTTGTTGTTGCTTGCATCTGGAAGTTTTGTTACATCATAAATAATGCAATGAGTAACAAGTAAATGTAATTATATTCTACAAATAGACAAGGAACTGTAAGAATTATTTTTAATAACTTACTTAAGTTTTAAGAGGCAAATCTTCAATAAACTACTAAACAAATTAAGTAAGTCAAAATATCTATAAAATAATTTAAATCGAGTCAATGAGTTGAAAAAGCTTTAGAAAACTACCAATCTTGAGGAAAAATTACTTACAATAGGATTGTAGATTTGTGTATTTTTATTCTTTGGTTTGTTTCCAATTGTAAATAAATATTATGAAAAAGCAAGCATACTAGAAAAACATGTTGCATACTTCTAAGTGGTTATTTTCTATCATTTAACAACAAGTGAGAAAACAATACACACCCTTAACTTCACATAAACTATCTTATACACACAAAATACTCAACACATCATTTATGCACCCTACTATACAAAGCATGCATTGCCCATCTCAATATTGACATAGCTACAAAAAATCAAATTTAACAAAAAATGTCAAGGTACATATATTTACCAAATTTTAGCATGTAGTAAACATTAGGAAACAATAATTATAACCCAAAACTTTAAATTAGATCTACAAGCAACCGGTTGATAGTCAATTTTTATTCATCTGACACTTAGCCTTTCGTCTACCGAGAAGCCACATAACCAATTCTCTCAGCATTTACACCACCTTGATGATGTACGGCATTTATGTCGAGTATAAAAAGCGCTCCTGGTTTGAATTTAAGTCTAGCACAAACAGTTATCATAAGTACGGTTATATTACACAACCACCTGCTATCCTTACATATGAGGGGATATGTCAAGTTAAGAAGCTTTCACGTATCTTAACAGTTATCTCGACAATTGCCTTAAACACTACAACCATCTATAAATACCGGAAAAAAACTTTATAAGGGGTCCTAACACTTCTAATTCACATACTAACTTTACTAAGTTACCTTACTGACTTGGGTATCAAAGTGGCCATACCGAATTAGCCTCGGTAACAAGTATTTTACTTTCTTTTATAGGATTTTTCCTCATCTCAAAATTCACTAACAACATTTGATGTTGTCTATTTTTCTCTAAACATGACCACATGGTTAAAACTAGAATGACCAAAAGTGCAAGTATTGGTACTTCTTCCCACCACCCTGAAGGGGGGAGTCGGCATGCTGATGAACAACGGTTGGCTCGACTCGAGCAACTTTGTCTCAATTTAGCTAAAGAATATTCTGAGTTAAATAAAAAAACATAAACAAATCCTTGACCTTCTTTATAAAAGTTTTCACTTGAATCAAGACAAAGTGCATGGCAATCATGATGCTAACAGTGCCAACAATTCCATTTATTCACCTGAATTGCCAAAAGATCAAGTTGAGGTTCTAGCAAAACCTTCAACTCTTGCTTTCAAGAAGATTGATAAGGGCAAGAAACTATAGCACGTACATCATGTGGAACCCTTGCATGTCAATACCCCTACTACGACGACTAAACAGTTCCAAATCAAGAAAAGTTCTTTCCTCCTTGAGATTTTAGAAGAAGTATGCCTCGGCGTGTTAAGCTACCCCAGTTTGAAACACATGATGGGATGAAAGACCTTGAAGACCACTTAGGGTACTATCGTACACTGGCTACGTTACATAGTTTGAGCGACACGGTGGCCTGCCAAGCCTTTCCCTCAACCTTGAGGAATGTAGCCAGCACATAGTTCAAATACCTGAAACTAAATACCATTTCATGTTTCGATGAACTAGCAGAGGTATTCCTTCAATACTTTCTTGCTAGCAAACTTCTTGTTAAGGACTCTTCCATCTTAACACCATAAAAAAAAAAGTTTGATGAGTCAATCAGGGACTATTTGGATAGATTTATGGCCGAGATGGTTTAAATCCCAAAACTGGATATGACTATGGCCCTCAACACCGTAATCGATGGAGTTAAACCTCATTGAGACTTTTTCAAGATTCTCGCAAAGAACAAGTTGAAAACTTTCACTAAGTTTAAGGCTAAAGCCACCTCATACATCTAACAAGAAGACAATATAAAAGTACGACGAGAGGCTAATCAGAGCAAAGGAGATGGAAAGAGTGACAAATGAAAAAATGCAAAAGACTTAGCACGAACAACGACAAGAGTTCAAAGCCAAGAGAAAGATATCGAGGATATCAACATTTAGATCCCATACGCCAGTCAATTGTCCAATCTAAGACATTTTGATGGAAGTACGTGGGGAAAGAGGTGTCCTCCAGTAGTCAGAAAGAATGTGAGGGAATCCCTTAAGAAGAAATTCGAACAAGTACTGTGCTTTCCACCATAATAAGGGTCACAATACAGATGAGTACATTTAACTCAAGAATGCAATTGAAGATGCAATACAACGTGGGCACCTGCAAAAATTTTTAACGTATGATGCCGAAAGAATCAAAAGACCGTCTTAGAGGAGAAGAGAGCAACAAGAGGATGACACTCGGCCAAAAATGGCTATGAGAGATGTAAGGGATGTTAATCTCACTAAAGCACCCAACGAAGAAATTAATACCATTATCAGCGGACCTAGTATAGGCCAATCGAGTTCTTCGAACTCAATTAATGCCAAGAATTATGTTTGCTGTATCGACCCTAATAGGGGCCTAGTAGTATTGCCTAGAATTTCCATATCACGTATGCACCCATGATAAGAAAATCGTCTTGCAAGTCAGAGATTGCAAGGCTCTAAATAGTTATTTACTAGAGTCTTCAATTTTAGTTCATTGACTCATTATATAATATATATAATTATGGATATCCATTTTTCCACAATTCCTCAGAACCGCAGAGAATCGATATCCCCTACCAAAATAGCGAAATAAGATAAACAATTCTAGGAAATTCTAAACTTACTAAATATACTAAACTTAATTGAGACATTAGTCGTTTTTCGGAGCATTCCGAATTAACTACACAAGCCTTTTCATCATATTGATTCAATGGTAGCACTCTGCACTCGATTCCTATCCCAGTCCCAACTATCCATCAACCTACAAGGAAAAGAACCGTTGGGGTGTAAGCTTACGCTTAGTGAGATAATTACCCTCGTCAATACCACATAGCAGAAATTTATTATATGCACAATCATATGAATGCATGAACAACCAGTATGCCGAACAACCAGTATGCCAAACAACGCATGCAGTGACCTAGGAACTGCATACGACTCAAAATTATGCCCCCTTAAGTTAAGGTTTGGAGATAATTAACCGACCCAAACCAAATTCCAGGTTCTAAACCTTAGGTTTTAATTCATTAGCACTATCGTACCTCAGTCAAAACAAAACTATGTATATATATATATATATATATATACTTTCATTACCGAATAATAAAGTGTATTTTCAAAATCCCAAGTCTAGCGGTGTGGTGGCCTCCGTAATCCACAATCACAAGCCCTAAGCAGAAGCCACAAGACTCGGCCCCTCACCGACGGTTGGTGTCTCCCGACGCCTAGTAAGCCCATCAACTTAAGACAGAGACTCAATATATATATGATGGCGTAGCTAGTGCCCAATCCTGCAAGAAACTCGTATTCTTGTGAGTCCCTTCCCATCTTCTACGTGAAGCGGCAGTTAGTGTCATCCGTATGCAATATGGGGTATGCATGATTCATTTTGATTTCTTAATCGTATAAGTGATTAACTTGATTTTCAGGGTGATCAAACAATTTCATTCCATACGATTCACATGTATATATAATGCAAGCAATTCCCATTATTAGATATAATTAACAAGTCATCACATTCATCCACAGATTCATACACATGCATTTCCCATATCCCACAAGCATCCAAATTCATATATATAAGTTTAGGTGCATCTATTCTACAAGCAAAATCAAGTAAAGAGTCATTGGGAATTTACTCACTCAATTATGCGAATCAATCAAAATAATCCGGGATAGGTCGTCTTCCCAAAGCCAGGTCCCCTGGACATCGCAAATACAATACTATAAGGATTTGAATTAAAACCTAGAAAACTAAGCTAAAACCCTTTAAGTTATACTTTGGATTTGGTTTCATAATTTTTCCCGGTTTTAGTTAAAGTTCAATCGCTTATAACTTTTTCTTTTTAAATCCAATTTTTATGATCTTATAGTCAATCTTCATCGTTTTCAAGTGTACTTTAACGTGGTAAGGTTAGATTTTCGAAATGAGGTATACAATTCTGTCCATGGGTCAGAACAGTAGCGCTCCTCATGTGTTGGAGTGTTTTTGGGCCTTATTTGGTAAATAGGCTTTTTGATAACTTGAGGAATCCTTTGGGCTTGGTCTTAAGATTTTATCCTAAGCTTAAAATACTCCTTGAGATTAGATTTACAACTTTGATTTATATTCCTAAGGCCAACACCCACTTCTTGGGCCTTGTAGTGGGCTTAAGTTGTCAAATGGGCTTATTTTTTGTTCAAACTAAAGTTAATGACTTTGGTGGGCTTATGGGGCCTTAAGTAGATTTCTTATGGGCTTCAAAACAACTTCTCTTGGTACTTTAAGATGCTGGTCAGATTTTTATTGAAGGCCCATCTTAGAGTTCTAGGCTTGTTTTGAGAGTTTTAGGCCCGGTTTTGAGTTTTAGGCTTTATATACTTACTATACTTGCTTTAGTTAATATTTTCACTTTGTTCTTTCACTTTTATCATATTTTTAAGCCTCATTTTCCCACGTTCCAAATCTGTTCATAATGGTACTAAGGGGTCCTTACTTGGTTTTCCAACTTGTTTCATCATTTCCTTAAGTTTAGGTGGTAGATTATGCACTTAACTACTCGTGTACAAATCTTAACTTAAGTTTCCTTCCATCAAATGATCCTTTAACTCATGTTCCACGTAAAGAAATAAAAGATCTTATACTAAATACAACTCTCATATCATAACTCATGTCATATAAAGTCGATTTCTTCTTAAAACTTCATGTGATGGATTTTTCCTTAACTTAAATCTAGATTTGAGCATGTTTAACTTAATGGAAACAAAATCAACATTCAAATGACCATGGAACCTTCACATCCAGCATGCTTACCCTCCATTAAAGTTTTCATTTCAAGATTTCCTTAGCTTAAAATCTTCCATTCAAAGCATTAAACAAATGTCCATACAAAACACCAACTTTACATGCTCATATTTCAACTTCATGTAAGGGTTTTAGGGTTTGTTTCTTAAAACGATTTTTTGTGCTATAACAACTCAAACCTTACTCATATCTTCAAGAAATCTAAGTCTCCTAACATAAATACTAATCCACACATCACAAGAAACACTTACTCGTCCTTAACACAAAGTTTGGTGATTGTGCTCTAAGGTTCCACTTTAGCCTTTAACTTTGCCTCTTCCTTTTAGCCACCTTTTGAAACCCGAATCTTTTGGTCTTTTGGAATGGGGTTTATGGAAGATTCTAATGGACTTAAAAGGCCTTAGATGGTGAAAGAAATGACACAAGAACAAGGGAAAAAATGCTGTGAGTGAAGCTTCAAAAATGGAAGAAAAATGGATTTTGTGGGGTAAGGTTGTTTCCCCTTTTTATGTTTGTTTCAAAAGAGAGAAAGATGAAGTGAAAGTGAAATTGAAAATGAGGGAAATGATGGAGAGTGTGGCCGGTTGGAAATGGAGAGAGAAGGAGTGTTTAAATGTCTTGGAAGTGTTGTCTTGAAGCTTACAAAAAGTCAACAATTGCAACTCTTGATGATGTAAGCATTAAAGGGTGAATAGTGAAGTGTAAGAAGAAGTGATTGATGAGTGAATGACAAGTGCATGGCCCCCTCTTCTCCCCTTTTTAGATCTGCCATTGGAAGTCTTTTTATGACATGGAATGGTCTTGTCACCTTTATTAAAGTTAAGCTTATGATTTCTTGTGAAAATTTGTCCATATGTAGTATAAGTGAAGAGGTGATAAGGAAATTGTCTTATCACTAGATTTTGATAAGTTATCAATTGATAAGTTATCTAAGGTGATTGGTTGGTCTAATTATTTATATGTAAGGCTTATGCATGAAGATAAGGGCATAGCCTTATAGAAAATTGTTTTGAGATTTTTATCTTACATTGTTTTGTGATTTATGATTTGATTTTTGTAGAATTGTGAAATTTTCTAAAGTTGAATGAAATTATTCAAATTAAATTATCGATTAATTATTTAGGGTTAAAATTCCTTAATGGTTTTAAGGTTTAGGGTTTTAAGTAGCTTTAGAGCTCTCAGTTCTTCAAGCTCGGGTTTTATCGACAATTAGCTTTTGAATTGTAAAAAAATTTAATTTGTTTCTAAATATAAACTTAAGTTTTTAGTTTAGTTGATCTTTAGGAACGTTCTGAAGGTACTCTTAATCAAGTCTTACGCCTACTAAAAGTAGGGTTTACATTTATAATATTCACCGGAAAAAGGTCAGAATTGATAATACAATATATTTTGGAGAAGAGGATTTTGAGAGTATTTAGAGGCTGTACGATGATGCACTTAATATCAATGTAAGAGTCACCAACTTTGAAGTCAAGAAAATTCTTGTTGATATGGGAAGTTTAGCCGATAACACTTTTCAGCATGCCTTCGATCAAATGAGGCCCAAGATCAAAGTGCAGTTACGGTCTTACAAATATGAAGGAAGATCATCATCTCACCCATCTAGAGGAAACATTTTCCACATTGAGGAGTTATAACATGAAACTTAACTTACAGAAGGGCATCTTTGGTGCAACATCAGGGAAATTCCATAGATATCTAGTCATACGATACGGCATCGAATCCAATCTGAGAAAGATTAAAGCCACAAGGAATATGAAACCACCTTACACGGTCAAGGAGGTGTAAGAACTCACCAGGTGAATTATCGCCCTCAACATATTCATGTCGAGAAGTGTAGATAAGTGTGCTAAATTTTTTAAAATTTTGAAGAATCCAAAGGAATTCAGATGGATCGACGATTACGAAATAGCTTTCAACGAGCTCAAGGAATTTTTTGTATCATCCTCAATACTCTCGATACCTATTTTAGAGGAAAATTTATACTTGTATCTATTAGTCAACTACCGAGCACTTTCTTCTGTACTTGTCCGAATTAATGACAAGAAGCACCAACCCGTTTATTACATGAGTCATGTTCTATAAGGGCTAGAGCTTCAATATACAAAGATTGAAAAATTTGTGTTAACAGTGATTCTCTCGACGAGAAAGTTGAAACCGTAGTTTGAAGCTCACCAGATTGTTATCCTCTCTAATCAACCATTACAGCAAGCATTGCAGTGGCTTAACTCCTTAGGGAAGATGATGAAATATGCCTTAGAGCTCAATGTCCATGGTATGCAATATAAACCCCAAATGGCACTAAAAGTCCAAGTATTGGCAGATTTTGTTACAGAGTTCACAAGAGAGGAAGACTGTATAGAGATTACCGAGAAACCTATCTGGTTTCTTTATGTCGATGGTTCTTTAACACAAGAAGGAAGCAGTATAAGTTTAGTCCTTCAAGGCTCACATAATGTCAAAGTCCATTACACTCTGAAATTTGGATTCCCAGCCAGTAACAATGAAGTAGAGTACAAAGCTCTAATCGCCAGATTGAAACTGATGAAAGAAATTAGTGCCAAGAAACTGGAAGTTTTCTCTAATTCCTAGCTAGTAGTAGATCAGGTCACCGGAAGTTACACAACGAAAGAAGAAGAGATGAGCAAGTACCTCTTGGTGGTACAAATGCTCGTAAAAGAATTTCTATCATTCTCCATTAACAAAATTCTTAAAAGCAAGAATATCACTACCGATAAGCTATTGAAGTTGGCCAGCATGGCATTCCTTGAGCTGAACGAGAAACTTTTCATGGAGTTTCTCCCATAGAAAAGTTTATATAATCTCCCACAGAAAAGTTTATACAATCTCTCGCAGAGCTATGAGTTAGCTCCTTGCCCAAGAGAAGAATCATGGATGGATTTCTTAGTAAATTATCTAAAAAATGGTACTATCCTTGACAACAAAAAGGAGGCACGAAGATTGGCTTACCAAGCTACAAACTACATGCTAATTGACAGTCAGCTATATAAGCACGACATTTCTCAACCTTACATTTGATGCCTTTCCCGAAGGGATGCCGAGAGGGTGTTATCTAAACTATATGATGGCATATGCAGTAATCATGTGAAGTCGTAAACACTATACATTTAAGCAATGCAACTAAGCTATTATTGGCCGACTATGAGAAAAGATGCAAAGGATGTTGTTCGGTAGTGTCCTCAATGCCAGAAGCACGAGTCGTCGAGCAACGCACCTACAACTGAGCTATGCAGTCTAACAAGCCCTTAGCCTCTCACCTAGTGGGGGCTAGATATTCTCGAACCTTTTCTAAAGCTTACCGTCTAACGCCAATTCATCATTGTCACTATTAACTACTTTACCAAATGGGCTGAGGCTAAGGCTATAGTAAAGATTACCGAGCAGAAAGTGGAAGCTTTCGTATTCAACTCCATCATATCAAGATTCAGAGTTCCCTACATGATAGTTATAAATAACAGCCCATAGTTCGACAACAATAAGTTTCAGTCATTTTGTGAGAGATACAACATTTGGCTCAACTATACATCTATAGCGCACCTCAAATAAATGGACAAGTCGAGGCCGTAAACAAGATCATACTACATAGCCTAAAATGAAAAGTAGATTAAGTTAGGGGGAAGTAGGCCAATGAACTACCAAATGTCCTAT
Source organism: Lumnitzera littorea (assembly GCA_024138015.1). Taxonomy (NCBI): domain Eukaryota; kingdom Viridiplantae; phylum Streptophyta; class Magnoliopsida; order Myrtales; family Combretaceae; genus Lumnitzera; species Lumnitzera littorea. The sequence goes on from JAMXBB010000009.1 coordinate 41,487,235, forward strand.
AGGGATACGAAACCACTCACAGAACCACAACAGGGGAGACACCATTTAAGTTAGCCTACAATACTGAAGCCGTATTGCCAATTAAGTTGGAATTGCTTAATCTACGGATGCATAATTTTGATGTTATGCTCAATCAAGTCAGATTGACAGCAAATCTAGGCACTATTGAGGAAATTCGAGACATTGCAAGAGCTAAGGTCACAGCATACCAGCATAGAGTAGCAAGATACTACAATATAAAAGTGAAGCATAAGGTTTTCCAACCCGAAGATTTGATTTGCCATAAGATGGAAGCAATTGGGGCACGAACAAATCAAGGAAAGCTCAATGCGAATTAGGAGGATCCTATTAGGATCTGAGAAGTCATTAGTAAGGGGGCTTATCGACTAGAAAGGTTGGATGAATTCATCAACCCTTGAGCTTGAAATACCAAGAATCTGAAATTTTATTTCAATTAATGCGGGATGATTTTTGCCGTCTCCCATTGGCAGCAACCAACATGTTTGTGAGATTGGTACTTGTTTATGATAATTATATATTTGAAGTCTCATCATATTTTGGTTATGATTGCCAAACTAATAGGTTCCATGCTGCATGGCAAACGAACTAATCTAGGTTCTAGCCTAATGCGGTTAATGACCTATACAAATTAACCTTACGGCCAAGTAATGTGGCTAGTTTAACAGACAATATAAAACGATGAGCGTATGAAATAAAATATGCCGAGAAATAATAGAATGTGAAATAAAACATGCTGAGAAAAAAATAATGTGTGAAATAAAACATGCCGAGGAAAAATGACGTGTAAAATAAAACATGCCAAGAAACAAATGGTGTGAAATAAAACATGCCAAGAAACAATGATGTATGAAAAGAAACATGCCAAAAGAAAATTAGGCATATGAGATTGTGAAGCAACATACATATACCATACAAATCGAGAAAGTGCAGTTAGTAAAATCAAATGTCATAAGAACTCGGCATTGCCTCAATTATATTCCAATTAATAAATTACACTAGAATGCAATGTACCAATACAGTAAGTCCTATGGCTTATCTTTAGATTCAACAAAAGTGATTTTTAAATCATTAGTTAGGGCTTCCTCAGTAGTTAGGTTCTCAAAGCAAGAAACTTCTTCAGCATGAGCTTCATTATCACTTTGGTCCATACTTTCGACACCTATCTTGTCACCTTCATCTTCGTTAGTACTGCTAACTTTGTCATCAATGTTAGTAAAGTCGAGACACAAGAGATCATAATCGAGATGAAGCTTTAAGACCTTTTCTCTTGCTGCTTAAACTCCCTCCAACAACTTTTTATGTAGAAGCTTCTCGTATTGCTAACTGGTAGTGACTATATCGAGAACCTCTTCAATAGATGGCCCCCTCATCATGATCTCCTCTAACTCGGCAACACGATACTGTAAGTTCAAGTTGTTGTGCTCCAACTCCTTTATCTACATCCTGAGCTTATCTTCATCGTCGCTCATCATACAAATAGTTCGGCCTAAGCCCCAGTACTCTTCCTTTTTCTTCTGCAACTCCTCTTTCAAGTTTTCGAACTCTTTGTACTGTTCTTCTATCTTAGCCTTCAAGCTAGAGATTTCATTAACGACGAGGTCATGTGCCAATTTCTCAACAGCAAGTTCCCCCTTGAGCTTTCTCACCTCCATCTCAGCCCTAATCCTTACATTCTCGGTAGCAATAGTCTAAGCCTTTGATGCATTGTATACATCCTCAACTTTCTGTAGCAAATTCGATTTTTACAATCAAAAGTAGTTGGGTATTACACATACAACTGAAGATAGTACCTTCTTTGCCTCTTTGTCGGCCTCATCCAATGTTGTCAAAATATGGCTACTCATCTGGAAAAGGAAATGTGTTCGTTACCCGAATGAATTCGATAATCAAAAGCAATGGTCATAGATACTCACATCATGCAATTTAGCCGCGATATGGGCCTTATTGCAACTGTCGACCCTGTTGACATCATTCTTAGCGATATCTTTGTCTTTCGAAAGGATGATCCCTTTCATTAAAGCTAAAGATTTCATCCATCTCCCAAGGCCGAGTCAGTGTCTAAAATTTGGTGGCTCTAGCAAGGGATGAAGTACTTGCCAACCTCTTTGTTGGAGATGAATTCGGTGCTACTAATACTGAAAGATTTGGAATGCATAGCCTCCTTCACTATTTCATCCAAGCCCTTGGACTTCTTGATAGGTGGTTTGTTAGCAAGCTCCTTCCTTGGTCTTTTGTCACCACTCAAAGCCACCACAATTGCCAGCGATGAGCCTTCTGTAGCAATGGCATTTTCATCCTCCTCATCGAGATGTGTCTCTCAATGCTCACCATCCCTCAACTCGATAGAAGTTTGAATAATCATGACCAGAGGCTCCTTAGAATGGACAACCCCAGTCGACTGTGTTTTCTCATTTTCCTTTAACCTCTTGGCAGGACAAGAGATCTTTTATATAGCCATCTGCTTTGCTACAGCTTCTTTTACTAGTTTCTTTACAATAGTAGGCTAAGTGGTAGCTGTTGAGGTGGTCGTCCTCTTATCAACCTTGGATTTTTTTGCCTTAGCCTAAGCTAGTAGTTTTTCCAAATTCACCTCTCCTGTACTCATATCTATGACACAAGTACACCAATTAATATAAGCATAGAAAAAATATGAACTTATATTTTCCGTGCTGAACAAGGCTCAAAGTTCACTATTCCCCCCCCCCCCCCCCCCTACCCTAGTCTCGAGAACGGCTTTCCTCGTGGCTATACTCGACACAATGAAAACACATTAGCGTACCTTCTTTTTTAGAAAATATTGGTTTTCCATTTTTGTAATAGCATATAATTCTCTCAACATCCTAGAAGAACATTTTGTTTCTCCTTCTCTCTTGAATTTTTTTCGCTATTGCTGCATCATTTGACATTAAATCTATATCTTTTGTATGTATCGGCTTAATCCATTGGGTACAGAAGTCTAAGTCCAAGTCCTTGTCAAATACAATTGGCACGAACTTGTCATGCTACTTATGAATCTTAGATTTTAACCTGTCCATATACTTATACCCATGCCTCTCAGCAGCAAAGTATTACCATTCAAGCTGCCTTTGAATAGTAAAGAAATATAAAAACAATTGAGGCGTAGCCCTGACATCGACTTCTTCGTAAACTATCTCAAAGGCTGCTAGAAGCCAATATGTGTTGGGTGAGAACATATTCGGTACGACTCTAAAATAGTTGAAAAAACCATTGAGAAAAGCTGAAAAAGGGAAGCGCAACCTAAAATCCAAATATTTGAGGTATATATGGAACTTGCGCTCCTTGAGGAAGCATAAGCTCTCCCCCTCTCTCGACCTCTTTAAGTTCCATGTCCCAGGAAGATCTCTCCAGTACTGATTATATTTTGTGATGAGAACCCTGTCGACGAAACTAGTGTTTCCATTTGGAGAATCGCAAAAATAAGCTATTGTGTTAAACAAATATCTTACCAAGGACCTCCCTTCCTTATCCTTGAGATAATTATCTATAGAGAGCTTGTTGATCCAAGTAAGTTTATCTTACCTTTTCTCCATACTATTGGCTAAACTGCTTGAAGAACAAGCTGCCTTGCTCCTTATTTAAGGAAGAAAAGTGACCTCAGTCTCTGTTACCTCAGAATTGGAAAGCGCAAGTCAACGAGCAACTTTGCAAACCCTATGTGAATGGTTATGTGAAATGATACAACACAAATCGAAGAATTCAAGTTAAAGATTAGGAAACGAATGAAAGTTTAAGATGCAACTAGAGAGGCCAATTCTAACTGAATATTACTTTATATAAGGATGATTCATCCTCGTAACTACAAATCTACTTCTGATAGTAATGATGCGCTGATATGGTAATCCCGCGGATTGCTAACACATGTTTCATGATAGAAATCTAATGATTGAAAACTCTCTAACAGTTATTAGGCTTGCCACAAAATAATGACCTAGGGGATAAATGTCATGCCTCCATTTTCTTGGTTTCTCGAACAAGCGGGAGTTTAGAAATGGCGACCTTTCGACTGGGATGTGATCCACCCTACTTCCCATATTACTTGGCATATATTTAAAGAATCTCTCCCCACTTGGCCTCTAGTGCAATATATGTGTAACTCCCTTTGTTGATTGCTCAAACACAAAAGTTAAGAGGCAAAAATGATAATCAGTTTTCGTTCATCTGACACTCGGCCTTTCGTCTACTGAGAAACTGCGTAACTAACTCTCTTAGCATTCACACTGCCTAGATGATGCATGGCATTTATGCCAAATATAAAAAGTGCTCCTGGTTTGAATTTAAGTCTGGCGCGAATAGTTATCATAAGCATGGTTATATTACACAATCACCTACTACTCTTAAATATGAGGAGAGATGTCAGGTTAAAAAGCTTCCACATATCTTAACAGTTATCCTAACAACTGCTTTAGACACTAAATTATCTATAAATACCAAAAAGAAACTCTATAAGAGGTCCCAACACTTCTTATTCACATACTAACTTTACTAAGTTGTCTTACTGACTTAAGCATTTGAGTAGCTATACTGGGACTAACCCCAGTATCAAGTATTTCACTTTCTTTTACAAAATTTTTCCTCATCCCAAAATTTACTAACAACACAACCTATATTCAAAATAAGTAAAATTCCTATCAATAATACGAGACTATTATGACAAACTACAGCATTCAATTTAAAGATAATAGATAATTGCAAATACATCCTAAAATCATTCATTTTTTTATCATCTAAGACCTAACTCTATGGCTAATAAAATTTAAAAATAAGTATATATCTCAAAATATTAATAAAACACCAAAATCATTACTAATAAAAGGAAATGAAAATAATAAGCATTATAATGAAAAGAAACAATCGTATTTTTAATTTTAAGAGAATAGCAAATTTTTAACTATTGGGCTTTAGTTGATTGTTAGTATAACAATTTGTTCAATAAATAGAGAAGTGTGCAACATACACATCTCAACTTCTAATTTTAACGAGACCTAGAAAAAAGTATTAGAAATAGTATGATATGAGTAAAACAAAAGATAGACAAACAAATAAATACATTTAGGATTTTATTTTAGCTATGTATCATCTCACCATTTCAAATTCGTAACTTACATTTATGAGAAGCAATGCGGGAAGAAACTTAACAGAATCAATCATTCGATCAATGTCACAAATTCTATTCTCTATTATTTACCTAATAACCATTTGCCTAATAAATAACTAAAAAAGTTTCCAAATAATAAATTTTTTTCCAATTCTTAAAAGGAAATGTATTTGATTATAAAAACAAAAAAATAAGATTAAGATGCATAAAATATATAAACCTAATACCATTGTAATCAACCAACAAACTTCCAACAAATTGTGCTTTGCAAAATGCTTCACAAGTGACTTTATTAAGAGTAACTTCCTAACCTTCACAAGCATAGAAAAAATCACTCACATAAATAATTATGAAATTTAATTGTAATTTGAAGAATGTAATTGAGATGGGCTTTTTTAAATGAATGAAAATATATTTAAATAAAGAAAAAAAAAACACTCCTTAGACATTTTGCAATTAATAGTTTGGAATTAGCTCTAGCATTTTACTAGTGAGTTGTTACCTCACTCCAAAAACTGCATGACCTCAATTGATGGTGTTCTAACTTATTTATCACACCCATAAAAAGATGTTATTATAAAGAAATAAGAAAGGAATCTAGTCTTCTATATGCATATTTAATTTATAATATCACAATAAATAGTACCAAAAAACCTAATATTTGCATGAATAAAAAAATTGAAATGTAAATATGAATTAAAAAAAAACACTACTTTAAATTTGTCCTTTAAATAAATCATTCTACCATAAACATTAAAAATTATCATTAATTATAAGAGGATAAGAAATTAAGACAAGTTTATGTCAAAACATATAAAGAAAATTAGAATCAAATATTTTTCTATCAAGAATATATTGAATTAAATAAGATAAAAATGAATATCTAATCAATTTGATGCTATAAGGTAATTTTTCTTTTCTTCAATTTCTTATGACTATGTGCTATTTGTAACTTTTCTTTTTCCCCATGATTTAACTTTCATAAACTTTAATGCTTCCTACAAAAGAAATCCATACGAAACCTTTCGTCAAGCTTTAATTCACATCCATTAACAGCTATGTGAAACCTTCAAACCTTATATCCTTTTTGCTTATGTTATCTCTATAAATATTTATTATAGAACAAATTATGATCAATGGCTTAATAAACACCTGAAAGATGAACTAAATAAAACCCTTATGGAATTCAATGGATGCACATCCAATTTAGAAGATGCATAACTTTCAATTTAGTATAAAAAATAAAACTTTCAAACTACAATATTTCAATCACATCACTAATGTGATAGTTATGGAGCAAATTGAAAATAAACTAAAGACAAAAAATCAAGTAATACATAGCAACGAATGTGATAAAGTGAAAGATTAAATAATCTAATATACCTTTTCCTTGTTATGGTGGTAGAATATGAGTAATTAAACTTAGCAACAGTAAGTAATATAGAGATAAGTGAAACAATGAAAGTCATGCAAATAGAGAAGGGAAGTGACGATAGTAATAGGGCTAAGGTTTATAATTGTATTGGTATGGGGCTTTGGCTTGTATTTTTTAAAATAAATGTATTATATAGATTTTTTTCATTTGTCAATACTTTTCATTAATTAAATATTAGGAGAAGAAACGCTAAAATATGGTAAATGATCAAGTAAATAATTTGTTGATAATGAATAAAATAAATCAATCACATGTATAAATGATTATAAAAGAAAACTTCCTTTTTCTTCCTTAACAAAGAAAGAATGGGGCATAAATATTGATAACTGGTTGATTGCATTTGATATCAATCATCATAGAAAGTTGAAAAAAGAAAAACTATTCTTTCAAATAAATGCATAATCTATTTAAATGCAATATGTTAGGCTTGCAAAGATATAAACAAAGTACTAATATGGTAGAAACCTTCAAAAGAAACGTCTCTTTGTTCTTTTTTTTTTTTTCTTTTATAACTTACTACCTTTGATTATTTAAATAAAGCATACTAATAAGCATTCTGCTCAAAATAGCCTCAATTAGCATATCGAAGGGGATAAAAAAATATATACATTAGCAACACTCATACGAAATCTTTAGAAAAAATTAATCAATTATCATGGAAAGTCAAAAAAAAAAAACTATTCTTTGAAATAAATAAATAATTTGTTTAAATGCAATATATTAGGCTTACAAAGATAAAAATAACTATTCTAATACAAATTGGCAAAAGAAACATATCTTCCTTTTTTTTTTTCTCCTCCTATAATTTTACTACCTCTTATTATTTAAATAAAGCATGCTAGCTACAATTATTATTCTAGAGGAGACAAGAAAAATATGCACTAGTAGTACTCACATGAAAAATTTAGAAAAGAAAAATCCTAATAAAATATTAAATTTCTTATTAAATGAATATGAATTTTTTATTTCTTTATTTGTCATAGAATATAAATAATTTATTCAATAATCGTTACTACATATATCCTTATGTTCTATATACTAAAAAAATAATGTAAAATTCCTTCATATATATCCTTATATTATATATATTTCTATAGTAAACTTTTTTAAAAAATAAAAAAGGTAAAAAGAAAAAAATGTAAAAACATTAAACACTCATAAATTATAAGTCATGATCTATTAAAAACAAAAATAAGATTAAATTTTCTATTTTGGCCAATACATAAGATTAAATTAAAGCATTAAATTCCTTAACATCAAATTTCCATGTATAATTATTTAAAAAATCAAGTTGTGGAAAATGAATTTTGGTGATGAGATTAAATATGGTGTAGAAATAGGGAGGCAAGGTTAAATTTAATAGTAAAAAAGACTACTAAACATGGAGCATTACTTTATGCAGTTTTGTCCAAGTGCAAAATATTTAGGTAATTTTTGTTTGGGCATGAATCAGATTATGCACAAACATAATAGATAAATTTAGATTGTTTTTGGATAGTATTGAAAATAGGAAGATTTAAGAATATAATATAATAATTGGAAAATATATCTTCTATTAAATCAATTGATAGTTGATATAAGAGTTAAGAAAATTTGAAAAACTCACTTGTTTCAAAGGATTAAACCGTCTGTGTTGACATCAAAAACTCTTAAGGCTTAAATAATATAGATAAGTATAGATTATATAATGCTAGCAATATACTATGCATGAGTTTATCATTTATTAATTAGTATCAAGCTACATAGATAAGGTTTTAAGAGTTTAATAACTTTCATCATCATTTTTTTTTTTTTTTTTGCTTTACTATATTTTAGAATAAAGATGATATTTTTTAAAAGAAGGAATAAGATTTCTTTCATTTGACCAATGTTTTTGGACTAAGCTATACCAACAATGTATAATCACAAGATAAAGCATGTTTTAGTATTTCATTTTTGTCCATAAAATGTTGTTTTTAAATTCTTTTTGACTTTTTTCTTTAAGAAAAAGTATAAAAAGACTTTTAACTTTTTTTGGGTGAAAAAAAACGTATTTAAAGATTATGGTGAAAATGAGTCTTTTGGCAATGAGTGCTGTAAGAAAAGTGTAGCAAATTAAAGTGAATGATTAATCTTCCGTTACAAACGTAGCTAATGGTATATTTTGCTTCACATTTAACAAAAATCGTTAAAACATATGACAATTGGCCATATTTAAAAAATTTGCAAACATGCTAAACATCAAAATTCTTGTATTCTTGTAGTTTGAAGTTTTACAAGCATCTGAATTGATCATAGAAGGTTCTCGTGGCTGTCATCCAATAGCCACACAGTCGCCATAATAGCCATCAGTTGGAACTGTCAAGATCTGGGTCGGCCTTGGATGCCCTCGGAGCTTGTAAGTCTCATTTGGAAATTTAGGCCCAAGATTCTGTTCTTGATGGGAACTCGAAACAAAGAAGGTGTGTTAGATCGTATATGAAGGAGATTCCACTTTGATTCAAAGGTTTATGTTGATCCGTTTAGTTTGTCTGGAGGGTCAGCTTTGTGGTGGAAGGATGAGTTGATGATGCATGTAAGGTCTTCTGATAAGAATCTGATTACCGTACGATTTACTGAGCAAGTTACTGGTTATCAAGTTAGCATCTCCTTTTGCTACGCCCATCCTGATTATCATAACAGACTGAAATGATCGGACGGATTGCGGATTTTGGCAGCTAATATCGGCCAACCTTGGATGTTAATTGGATATCTCAATGAAATAAAGGATGCTGATGAAAAGTGCAGAGGTCGACCCAAGCCATTACGTAGATTCTCGGTCAGATGATATTGGATTGTAATTTGCTTGACGTTAGTTTCCAAGGGTAGGGATTTACGTAGTTGAACCGAAGATTTGATGATGTTTATGTAAAAGAGCATCTGGATCGAGGACTTGTTAATTGTACTTGGTTAGAGCTTTTTCCTCGTATGCAAATTACAAATCTTTCGACTCATGTTATCGATCATTCTCCGCTGTTGGGATCACTACATCATACTTAAAGTAAAGGACCACGCCTGTTTTGTTTTGAACAACGGTTGTTAGATTTGGAAGGATGTTTTGATGTTATTAAGCATGGTGGTAAAGAGATGTTCACTAACCAGATTTGTGGGGATTAATGTGTAAGTTAAAGGATTATCGAAACTCACTGTTAAGATGGTGTAAAAATTCAATACACGATAATGCTGTGGAGATTAAAAAACTGCATCGACAACTGGCAGGTTTGCAACATTGTGATGTTACTGAAGCTTTGTTAGAGGAGGAAATGTTACTTCGTGAACAATTGAATTTTGCGCAGCAACAGGGGGAATTATATTGGCATAAGAAATCAAGGGTTAACTAGCAAAAGTGTGGTAATAGAAAACAAGAAATTTTTCCATCATACAACATTTAATCAAAGAATGCGCAACAGAGTTTACATAATTAAGGATTCACAAGGTGAATGGAAAGACAATGAAGTTGCTGTTTTGGAAGCTTTTATGGAGTTTTTCTCGCCACTTTATAATTCTGATCATCCACAAATGTTAGCAAAGCCTTTTGGACCAAATTGACAAAGTAATTATAAAAGAGCAGAATGCTTGGTTAGTACCGACCACAACAAGCGGAGGAGGTTAAGGCAGCTGTATTCGAGTTAGGGAGTATAAAATTACCCAGATTGAACGAGTTCAATGGCATATTTTATCGATCACCATTGCATCTCATAAGATCTTACATTTTCAAGGTCGTAAAGAGCTTTCTGCAACACGTTATGTTCCCTTGACTCTTAATGAAACTGGTTTAGTCTTCATTCCTAAGATAACTTTTCTTGAGGAAATTTCTCAATTTCGCCCAATAAGTCTCTGTAACTTTTCCTATGAAATAGTTTCTAAGGTTCTAGTAAATAGGTTACAACCTCTTTTGGATTCTATTATATCTTCATTCCTTAGTGCATTTATTACTTGTTGTCTGATTCAGGACAATGTTATGATGGCTCATGAGGTTTTCCACTTTCTTAAATTGAGTAAGCAAAAACACAAACACTTTTATGCAATTAAAGTGGACATGGCTAAAGCATGTGATAGGGTCAAATGGATTTTCTTAAAAACTGTCATGGAAAGGATGGGTTTCTCAGATATTTGGATCAATTAGATCATGACTTGTGTCACTACAGTATCTTACAAGTTACTGGTCAATGGAAAAAGAGTGCAAATTTTTGCCTACTAGGGGTATTAGACAGGAGGACCCTTTGTCCCCTTATCTTTTCATTCTAGTAGCTGATTGTCTATCATTATTGATCAATAAGGCAAGTAGAACTGGCTCTCTTAAAGGAATAAAGATTAAAGAATCAAGTCCAGTTTTAACTCACCTATTTTTGGCCGATGATTCTATATTCTTTTTAGATGCTAATAGGCATAACATTCAATGTCTAAAGCACGTTTTGCAGCTTTACTGTGATGTCTCAGGTCAGCAGTTGAATCATCATAAAAGCTCCATTGTTTTCTCAAAGTCTTGTCCAAATGATGTCAAGAGAGTCTATGCTAGTGAATTGCATATAAACATAAATAATAGTCCAAGTAAATATTTAGGCTTACCCACAACTTAGGGTAAGTCTAAATCTCAAGCTCTTAATTTTGTGAAGGAACAAATTGTTACAAAATTACAAGGATGGAAAAAGAATTTGTTATCCATGGGTAGAAGAGAAGTAATGATAAAGTCAGTTGCATTTGCAATTCCAACATACTCCGTGAGTGTGTTTGCTTTTCCTAGAAAGTGGTGTAAAGAAGTAAATGGCCAAATTACAAATTTTTGGTGGGGTGAAACTGAGCGTGGAGGTAAGATACATTGGAAAGTGGAAAGAGTTAGCAAAATCAAAGGAGACTGGAGGACTTGGTTTTAGTGATTTTGAATTTTCTAATTTGGCTTTGTTGGGAAAATTCGCTTGGAGAATTCTGCAGCACCCTGATGCTTTATCGGTTAGTTTGCTGAAGAGTATTTATTTTCCACATTGGGAGTTTTTGGATGCAAAACAGGGTATTAAGCGTTCTAGGGTATGGTAGACTGTGTTGAAAGGAAGAGATACTATTATAAGAGATCTTTTGTGGACTATAGCAGATGGTAGATCAGTCGGTGTGTGGAAGGAACCTTAGGTGCCCTCCTTGCCAAGTTTTAGGCTTGAACCAAGGGTTTGATACTGACTTACTCTAATTGAAGGTCTGTGACTCAATGGACAGCAAAAATCATTATTGGAATTTCAGTAAGGTGGCACATCTTTTTACTAGTCATAAGAGGAAAGCAATTATGAAAATTCATGTTCTTTTCAGTCTAGGTGAAGATAGGCTGACATGGGTAAAATGGAGATCTAGGATGTAGTGTATTAGAAGTTCTTATCATGGCATTGACACACTAAGAGAGCAAGTCGAAGTGTATTTTCCATCTTCATCTCATGATATGGCAAATGTAGTATGGAAAACTATACGGAAGTTGTACTGTCAACCGAAACATAAGCACCACCTTTGGTGCTTGTGTTATAATGCTTTATCTGCTAACTCCAATTTGTTTTGCAGGAAAATTATACACAACCAGCTTGTTCTTTTTGTTCACTTGATGAGATGCCAGAACACTCGTCATTTAGTTATTACTGGGTGTGTTCTCTCTGGTTTGAAGTACTCCATATCAAAATAGACAAGTTCAATATATCAAGAATAGATGTTTGGTTTATGGAGGTTGTACAGCAGCTTCGGTTGACAAAAGCTCAAGGATTGACTTTTCTATCAATAGTTACAATGATCCTACAGTCTATTTGGATTCATAGAAATGAGTGTGTCTTCCAACATAGAGGACCTAATCCCTATAACATGGTTACTGCAATCAAAAGGGAGCTTCATTTGTCCATGTCTGTTTTTCGTTTTGACAGCTTTTCATAGCTTCTTTCATCCAATGCAGCTGCAAGTGCACAAGGTACACGGACTGCTCCTGTTGATAATGCAGAACGTATCCAGCCAGATGATGATACTGGCCCAAGCAGAACCAATGCGGAATGATGCCTTCCTTGTCAAAAATCGGTGAAGATTAATTGTGATGCTTTGGTGAACACATCGGCTAAGATTGGAGGATTAGGAATTGTATGCAGAAATTCTTGTGGAGAGTCACTTCATCTAGAAGCTAAAATGTTACACTCATGTGATGAAGAACTGAATGAAGCATTTTGCTACACGTGAAGGTTTGCAGATTGTGCAATCAAAGGGATAGACACACATCGAGATCAAATCTGATTCAAAGAAAATTATTTAAGCAATTGTGTCTTCTTCTGCCAGCATAGGTAGAGGAAGTGAAAGCAGCACTGGCAGCCAAGTAAAGAAGTGCAACTCTTCTTCCTTCATTTCCATTAGGCTCAGACTTGTTAACCTATTGTTGGCATTTGATGACAGGCAACTTCTAACCACATAGCACAGAAACAACCTTGGATGTAAACTCAGATGACCCTGATGCTCTTTAAATGGAGTATCTGCATGCTAGGACACTTGAGTTCATGGTTGCCATGATGTGTTGTATATCTTAATGTAATGTAATTTCTTTTTTTCTCCTTTTTTTGTTTGTCCGAGCAAAATAAAGAGGAAGAATATGAAATTGGGTATTTAATAATATGTGTTACTGTTTATGTTTTTATTTTTATTTCTTTTTTGGGGTTGTGGATATTTGATAGGGAGTGATGTGGAAGGAAGAGGCGATTGGATGTAATAAAAGATTGTGGTGGGAGTGTGGAAAAGGTGAGTTTGTCTCACTCTTATTGGCAGTTGGCGTTGTAGCTCATGGGTTGTCTTTGAACAAATAGATTCGTGTGGCCAGATTGGAGTTTGGACCCGCTTTGAAATCACACCTTGTCTTTTTGTCATGTTGGATAACAAGATCAGTTTTAAAGACTTGACTTAATGCAATTTCTAGGGTAAAATCATCATCTTCACAACATAAATGCATCTAGCAATTGCGTTTGTCAATAATGCTACTTAAAATAAGGAAAAAAAGAAAAAAAAAAAAAAAAAAAAAGGGACTTGCCTTCAGAAGAAAATTTGTTTACCTACATCTTCTTAAAGGAATGTACGTAAATGGCAATTTAAATGACATAATTTGAGATAGATAACACATGACACATCTAACCCAAAAATGTAGTGAACTTGATATTAATTTATACAATTATAGAATAAATTAATTAATCCTAAAGTTCAGTTGGTTTTCAAATTTGATGTATCGAAAACAAGACGATGCTCAACCATTTTTTGCTCGATATTGCTTTGAAGAAGGAACGGATATATGGTTATTGACTATCCAAACAAGTTATTTTATTCTTATTATATGTGGCTATCTCTTCATACGTGCCTTAATGGCATGTTTAGTTTACATAATATAAACTAAGGATAGAATTATAATTCCTAAGAAGTAATGGGAATTACTTTGGCTGCACTGAGTATAACATTGCAAAAAGGTTGGCAATATATTTAAAATTGCCGACATACATCTTGGGTTAGGATCTCACGATAAATATAAAATATGATAAGAAGATATGAGAAATAGTTATTTTTTCAGTCATATCAAATAATCACAATTCTTTATTCATAAAAATGGAAATTCCAATTTTCAAAACTAAATGTGGTATAAAATAAATAATCTAATTCACCATTGTAAAATCAACCAACATGACGTAAGATTTCATTAAGCATTAATTCTATCAATAAATTGCAATAATTTCAAAGGACAATGTCACGTATAATTGGTGCAGGAAGAAAAACAAACTACAGCTTAGTTAATGAATATCTCGTGAAAAAATTAATATCATAATACTGAATTTAAAGTAATCAAAATTCACATCATAAACCGATCTTGGTAACAATTTAATGATCCACTAGGCCACAATATGAGACAATCAAAAAACAAGGCAGAAGAATGTCCATCCCCTTCCAGACGAAACAGTAAAGTTTACAAACTTCTCGCAGAATTGCATGCTAACAGAATTAGACCATTTGAAAGACACCGTCAAAGAAGATTGGCTATATATGGTACTGGTGCTGGGTACCGAAGAGTAACCATATCTGGTGGCAGTCCTGCCAACTGCCTGCCTATATGCAAGCTTCAGTCATCCATTTTTCTCTGCATGCTTGATATCAGCCAAAAAGAACAGCATAAAGTAATTCTTCATGCGAGATGATTTTCTTTATTTATTAGTAAAGGCTCTTCGCATCTTGCTAATAACCTATGATGATTTTCTTCTGGGGGGAACTGTGAGCAGATCAAAGTATGACAAGGAAACACGAGAGGATGATATGAAGCATATACAGAAGTTCACCATGCACGTGTAATGTAAATTGAGGAAGAAGAGTGAAGCACCAATACTTTGTATTGTGAAGCTGAGCAGTTAATACCATGCTTCAAGCCTTCAACTTAAATATCTTTGCCTCAACTACCAGAAATTCAGTTTCCCTCTAATGCAGTCAGGAGACAACCCGCTGTCTCATTGAAACATGCCAGACAATTTTGCCAACCAACTTATGATCATCCCAGCTCCGACAATCTTTTTCTTGTGCGGTTCCTTCTATGCACAAGAGCACCGTTGAAACTATCTTTGGAACCTGACAGAAGACCAAATGCAGTCGATGATAAACCAACAAAGGTTCTGATTTTCTTTGAGACTACAGAGCTGATATCATTAGAGTCGTTTAACTCAATGAGTTTCTGTATTTGCTCAAGCATCTGACAAGTCCAAGCCGTTGATTGATCAAGAGCTATGGAATCATCCAAAGGTTTTCTCCAAAGATCCAACATTATTTCTTTGAATGGATGTAAGGACATGGAAAGCTTTTGGCTTTTCACAATTTTTGCACATTATATTGACCTTGATGACATGCTCATGTCACGGTGGTGGATTTTCTCACTCGATACCGTACGACAGTTAGCGTTCTTGACCATACTAAGAAAGACTAAATCAGCCAGTAATACACTCACAAGATTTAAAAAGAGAAAGTAAAGAGAGAAACTCTAAATGCAAAGTATATTCACTCAAATAATTAGAGCTTTACAACTAATGGGAACACTCCTATATGTATAGAAAATCTCTACAAACGAATGGTCAAGATTTAATCAATCTAATGATTACAATTGATTTCCAACTATCACATTCACCTACACCACCTACTACCATACAAAATTCAAAACATCTCTAGAACCTTTTGGAACCTTCCATCTTTTATAAGCTTCTAGTAGGCCTAAGCTTCAGTCTTGGATTTTAAGAACCTTTTGGGAATGGCCTATTTTTTAGAGGTTCGTAACATTCTCTCCCATTCAATCTGACGATGCCCTCATAGCTCCTTTATCATAGAACTTTTGAATCTTGTCTTGGAATTGCCACAATGCTTCAATTGGTTCCCAACTAGCCTCACTTATTGGTCTTTCTTTCAAAATAACCATATACTCATGCCTAAGAGTTTGTCCACATCGTCTCACATGTCTATAAGCTATGATCTCTTCCACTTCTTTGTCAAATGAATCTCGTACTCCTATTGAAGCCCTTTGTGATATTGCTTTTATGAGGTCTTCCTCATCCTTGTAGAATGTTTTTAGCATGCTCACATGAAAAACCCAGTAGAATTTCAATTTAGATGAAAGTCCCAACTTGTAAGACACTACTCGTTTCACAATTGGGAATAAGCCTTCATAGTGCTTCATCAAACCTTTATGCAATTGACCCCCCGTACGTTGTATCAAATGTAACTTAATAAACACTTGGTCGCCCACCCAATATTCCATCAACCTACGCTTCTTGTCTGCAATCTTCTTCATTCTCTTGATGGCTTAGTCTAAGTATTTTCGAGCTAAGTCATGATTTTCTTGCCATTCCTTTATAAATTTGTATGCAAGAAAGCTAAACCCCATATAACTCATTGTTACCGTATTAAGAGTTAGGGGTTGCCTTCTTAGGACAATCTCAAAAGGATTTTGACTAGTAGACTCATTCTTCTATAAGTTGAACAAGAATTGCATCACATCTAACAACTTGGTCCAATCACTTTGGTTAGCTCCTACAAAAATGCCTTAAGTATAATTCCACTAAAGCATTCATTCACTCTGTCCGGCTATCCGTTTGGGGATGCAAACTAGTTGAGAAGTTCAACTCGGATTCTAGAAGTTTGAATAATTCCAACCATAATTTCCCTATGAAACACCCATCTCAATCACTCGCAATGTTTCTTGATAATCCCCAATACTTCACAATGTACCTCAAGAACAATTAGGCAACCTCATCTATCGGGTACTCTTTCATCGCTAAAACAAAGGTTGCATATTTTGAGAACCTATCTATCACAACCATAATTTTTCCATACCCTTCTAATTAGGGCAAACTTACAAAGAAATCCATGGAAAAACTCTCCCATGGCTATTTAGGAATGGGAAGAAGCTCTAATAGCTTAAGAGTTGCTTTATGTTCCGCTTTATCTTGTTGGCACATAAGACAAGTCTAGGCATAGCTTTCAACATCTTCCCTCATGTGTAGCTAAATATACTTCTCTTCCACTAATGCTTATGTACAGTGCATTCCTGAATAACCTGCTCATTTAAAATCACGACACTCTTTAAGTATCTCCCTTCTTAGGTTCAAAGAGTGGAGCACATAAATCCGATGTCCCTTTGTGTATATTAGTCCATTCTCTTACCAAAATCTCCTTACTTTCCCTTCTTTACACTGGATCAATAAGGCTTTAGCCAGCTTATCAATCTCCAACCCCTCTTGAATTCTATCAACGAAGTTGCTTTCAAGTTTACTAATGACTGCCAACTCAACCTTCTAGCTCAAAGTGTCTGCCACGACATTGGTTTTACCTGACTTGTACTCAAGGTCGAAATCAAATTCCGTTAAGAAAACTTGCCATCAAACTTGCTTAAGAGAAAGCTTCTTCTGAGTCAGGAAATAGCTAATGGCCATATTGTCAGTTTTGACCACAAACTTCTTCCCTAATAAGTAGTGTCTCTATACTCGAAGATAGTATACTATCACCATCGTCTCCTTTTCATGTACTAGATATCGCCTTTTTATCCCGTTCAACTTCTTGATTTCAAAGGCCACAAGATGTCCTTCCTGCATTAAAACCCCTCCAATAGCAAAATCATTAGCATTTGTACATACCTTAAAGGGTTTGCTAAAGTTAAGAAGGAGAAGGACCAGCTCCTTTGTGGTTTCCATCTTCAATGTCTCAAATGCTTATCATCTATCGGTACTCCAAACCTAAGGGGTATTCTTTTTGAGTAAGTCTATCAATGGGCTCGCTACCTTGAATACCCCTAGATGAATCTTCTATAGTAATTCACTAGACTAAGAGAGGATCTCAACTTGGTAGGCTCCTTCTAATCCTAGATAGCCTACACCTTTCCCTCATCCATTCTAATCTTTTCTCGCCCCACTACATGACCAAGGAATGTCACCTCTTCTTGCGCAAAAGCACATTTTTCTAATTTCACATATAGATCATTCCTTCTCAAGGCCAAGAATACCGAGAGAAGGTGCCTTATTTATTCCTCTATTGTCTTACTATAAATCATAATATCATCCAAATATAATACTAGAAATTGATTAAGAAAGGCAACCAAAACTCGATTCATAAGCGGAGGCATTAGTAAGGCTAAATGGCATTACAAGGAATTCAAAAGCACCATACCTTATAACACAAGTGGTCTTAGGTTCATCTTCTTCTGCAATCCTCACTTGGTATATCCCGACCATAGATCCAATTTAGAGAAGTATCTGGCTTCCTCCAACCTGTCGAATAAGTCTAATACCAATAGGATGGGATACTTATTCTTCACAGTGACCTTATTCAAGGCTCGATAATCAATACACATTTGGAGTGACCCATCCTGTTTCTTTTGAAAGAGTATAGGAGCTCTAAAGGATACCTTCGAAGGTCTAATGAAACCTACTTTAAGTAATTCCTTTAGTTGTCACCTTAACTCTTTTAATTCTAGAGGTGACATTCTGTACGAGACAGCGGTAGGCGGCTTGGCTTTAAGTTCCAATTCTATCATATGTTCCACTTCTCTTCTTAGCGACAACTTCTTAGGCAACATTGATGGCATTATATCAATAAATTCTTCTAATATCTCCCCCACTTAAGGTGGAATGTCTTCCTGACAAATAGTCTCTTCCTTGACTTTTAAGACTGCCAAGTAAGTGACTTCATTCTTCTTGAGACCCTTTGCCAACTGCATAACCGATAGGAATTTGGTGGCTTAGCTTATCTTTCTTGTGACAGGAATTGGACATTATGAGTTATGATCAAGTACACAAATACAATTAGCTCGAGGTACAATAAATGCATCAATGCAATTTAAAAAATCCATCTTAATCACAAACTCAAAATCATCTATTGACACTACTTTAATAGTCTCCTTTCCCTACCAACCCCCAACATAGAGCTTTATCCCTCTAACTACTCCAATTGTAAGGACTTCTTTCGAGTTAACTGTTTTAAGCCATGTTTTGATCTCCTCTGCTTTCAACCTCAACTTCTTTGCTGTCATTTCAAAAATAAAAAGATGGGATGCTCCTATGTCTACAAGGGCGTTAAGTTTCTTACATGCTACCAAAACTTCGGTATGCATCAATCCTTTTCTTTTCTTGTTAACTTGAGACTTCATGACACTGAGTAGTTGAACCAAGCCTAACTGAGCCTCATCCCCTTCATCCAAACTCTCACCTATTACTAACGTCGCCAATCTATCTTTGGACACTCCCTAGCATAATGGGGACCATTATAAAAATAACATTTCAATTCATGAGGTTTCCATCACTCCCTATCTCTCCCTTTACGAGTTCTACTTCGATCGCTATCCTTTTCCTTTGCCTTGGCTTTCCCCTTGGAAGAGCTCTCACTCTTCTCCCTATCAGCTCCCCCTTTCCATCTTCCCCCTAGGGGTCTTAGGATCTATCTTCCTGAATTCTACTAGGCTTTTAATAACTGCTATAGGCTTAGAGATGTCTTCCACTCCCCTTCACTCTAGCTTTAACTTTGCCCAAGGCTTTAAGCCATCCACAAACATTACCAGAGCATCTTCTCAGTTGAGATCTAGGATCTTTAATATCAACTTTGAGAATTCCTTCACATATTACTTTATGTCACCCTTATGAGTTAGGTGACACAATTTCACCTTTGCTTCCTTAATAGCATTTTGAGGGGAGAATTGACCCTTCAGCTTTTGTATAAAGCTATCCCACGTATTGATATCAGTTACCCTCCTGTGCTACCATACCATAGCAAAGTCTTTCAAATATATGGTAGTAGTATATACCTTTCCAACATCATCTAAAATTCATACAACGTTAAAATATTGTTCCACTTCCCACAAGAAGTTGTCTACTTCCCAAGCGGACAGCGTTCCATTGAAATGTTCTAATTTGGGAACATCAACCTTATGAACTAGCTGGATGTTCACTCCATTTGCCATGGCAACTCAACAAGTCGTTAACTGAATTTTGAGATCTTCAATCTCCTAGCACATGGCCATTACTATAACATCCATCTTAGCTTCATAAACCTCTTCTTTGGTTTCTAAAGCCGTGACTCGGACTTAAATAGCTTCACCCTTCTTTTCAATAATGTTGTTACATTACCTAAGCTCTTCCATTGCTTGATTCAGTACTCTTGCAATTCATCTAGGAGTTCTTCTTCCATCTTTGTAAGGTTACCTTGAGACTCATCAAATTGTTCCTTAGCGTCAGCAATGCTCAGCTCTACCCTATCCATCTTATTAAGGAGGGAGTTTAGCAAATCCCTAGACCTAGCCCTCTGCTTGGTAATATGGCAGTCATCTTAGTCAACCAACTACTCAACCATTGAATTGTTGTTATCTCCTCCAAATGACATCTTCTCCATAAATAGTCTCTTTCTCGGCTCTGATAACACTTGTTAAGGACGAATTCCCTCACTCGATCTAATGTAATACTTAGTGTTCTTAACCATACTAAGGAAGACTAAGTCAGCCTATAATACACTCATAATATTTAGAGAGAGAAAGTCTAAATGCAAAGTGTATTCACTCAAATGATTGGTGTTTTACAACTAATGGGAACATCCTTATATATATAGAAAATCTCTACAAACAAATGGTCAAGACCTATTCGATCTGATAGTTACAATTGATTTCCAACTACCACGTTCACCTATCCTATCTACTATCATACAAGATTCTAGATATCTCTAGAATCTTTTGGAATTTTCAATCTTTTATAAGCTTCTAATGGACCTAGGCTTTAGTCTTGGGTTTTAGGAACCTCTTGGGAATATCCCATTTTTGGGAGGTCCATAACACTCGCAAAGATTTCCTTGCCTGGACTAGGAGCAATCACAAAAAGCGAACTCTGATTCTAGATTCCACACAAGACGTGTTACATCACTATCCTTTTTTACTCAAAAACTTTAGCAAAGAGGCAATCCTTCTCATCAAATGTGACAGCAAAATCAGGAATTTGCAATGCACGGTGCCATGTAGTGGAAATGTGTTCCTCCTTGACATTTTGAAAGGAATCACTTTCATCTGCATAATGATCGAGCCAATAAGTAGAATGAAGTTCTATTGTTAATTTATGCACTAGCCACTTATCTCTTTGTAAAGTACCAAGGTGTGAATCATCAAACAGCTTGGTTTTAAGTTTCACATTGCAAATGGAAGGCATCTCATTGTTGACAGCCACATTTCTGCAGAAAGAAAATGAATCTCCATTAACATTACGATATATAATTATCAATTTGAAAATGCAGTTTCGTACTATATGTATATATATATATGCACAATAACAAAATGAAGATGTGTACCAATCTTAGGAAGCCACAAAACCTTGAAATACTCAATGAAGACAGTCTGATCAACACAATCCTGCGTGAGGATCACCAATGCACCTGAAGGATCAAGAACATCCCAGATGCTATAAACTATTTCACCCAGTCTCTTGAAGATTTCCCGCTGAACTTCCACATGGCTGCACTTTCGAACAATATTCCCCAACCATGTTCTCTGGATTCGCAAGAATGAAAAGAGTACTGGATAGCTAAAAATATCCCTGAGAAGATGGCAATAACATATTAGAGCTAGCAAAATAGAAGTGATTGAATCAAATACTAGGACATAGCTAGATAAATCGCCATCGTTATAATCCCTTGCTGCATTTTAACTAGACATATCACTAAGAGGACCAGAAAAGATAAATACCACGCTTGCAGAGCTATTGTTTGAATTACCTCTTGAAAGCAAGCTTGGCTTCAAATGGTGTGATAAATGGAGACAAAAACTCTTTGCTATCTAGCAGAGCATTTGGCCACAGAAAAACGTATCACACTGTCACAAAAGCAGAGCACTGTCAGTAGATGTTTCAACCTAGAATAATCACAAGAATAGAAACCGTTATCATAGAAGGGCTACCTTAGGAAAGTTGGCAAGTTGTGCAGGATTTGGTCTCCCCATAGCAAAAGTATATGCCTTTTTCCCATCTTCCTGTAATTATCTCCTTGATTTGATTTGATTTGATGCATCATATGAAGATAGCCAGCTGTAAGCAAAGAGAAGCACTTCCCACATCATTCGTGATAACAAAAGTTGTCCCAAAAACATCATCTGACAATCACAACTTGCAATTTTCCAGTAGAAAAGAAGCAGACAAGGCACTGTTTGAACCGTTGTAGAAACCATAGAAATATCCATAAATGTAATCACAAAAACAAGTACATCAATGTAAGAAATTAAACATGATATCGAAATGAACGTACCAACACCAAGTGTCCCCACTAATATCCCTACAATATTAGCATTTTTTGCTTTCTCCACTTGGAAGTACCTAAACTGAAAATTAAGCTGATTTTAAACAGAAATAAAGTGCATGAGTAAATTTAAAAGCTATATATATTCTATCAGGTGGAGAAGGGAAAGGATAATAAAAAGAGGATGTGGGATTTGAAAGGAACAGAAGAAGGCATGAATTATTTATCACCCATGCTTCAGAATTCTCCTTGGCTGAGACAAATCAGTCACCAAGCATTCTTCCGCTGGATCATACCTGACTAAATGAACAAAGAGAGGGATAAAAATTATAATTGATCATAATTAATGCCAAAAATATCAACTTCATTAAAATACTGAAAACATCATTACATACGGTCCATTGAAATAGCATACCAACACACATTAAATCGAGCTCTCAGACTGGTGGTTCACTTGTGCAAGCCCTTACATCTAGGCTACACACAGGGCAAAAAGGCCTAGTAATGTTGAGCCATGAATCCGTGCAGAGGGCATGAAATCTATGCTGGCAGCGAAGAACCTGAAGCCTATCTCCTAAATTGTAGTCTTCAAGGCAAGTGGCGCATATAATTGATGTGCTGCTATCATCTGTTGCACCATTAAAAATATTACTCGGTATCATTTCCACTTCCACAAAGCGAGGGGCTTCTTGAGTCTCTTGGCTTCCAGTGGATTACCTATAAATGTAGAAACAACCAGCCACCACCACTAATGAGCCGAGTAAAGAAAGAACAGAGAGAGTGATTTTTGACACCGTTGAAAATTCACCATCTGGTAATATCCATGTCTGCACGCTATCAGAGGAGTTGGCATACTGCTTCAGTTTCTCAGCTACAGTCTGAGATACGAAAACAGCATTTATCCTTATAAGATATGTACTTCCACCTTCACCCATTGGAATTGCATTGTAATACTTATCGTAACTGAAAATGATAGCAGCTTCAAGTCTTATTGCCCGTGCTCTTCTTACTTTGTTTTCAAAAGTGCAATTGCCTCTACTAATCAATGCAATGGACAGCAAACTCATTTTTTACTAAAGCTTAGTTAGAATGGAGCAAGCATCAATTGGCTCCACCATATAAAGTGCACCACAAACTCCAGAAGCCTTAACCGGTGGTGTAAAGTCAGCTTCATCGGCCTTGAAAGTGATACTGTTGTCAATCAATTTCACATGTGCTGACATGCAGCACAACTGGAACAATGGAATGATCCAAAACCATACGTGCTAAACTCTCAACAAACTCATCATCTTGAGGTAATTGTCGAGATTGGACCTGTTTTTGGTTGAAAACATGCCATATATAAAGCATAATTAAATGGTGATAAGTGTGTGAAACCATATTTATTTCAAGGATTTCTCTAATGATTATATATGATTTAATAGAAAATTTCAACCAAATTATATTGATTTTAACTAAAATCACATATAATCACTCAATACAAGTGTACATCATCTTTTTATGTTTTTAGAGCTAAAACATTATGTGTATTAGAAGAATTTAAGATTGCAAGTCTAAAGGCTACTATGTAATGGTAGCCCCTGCTTAAGAAACCAGAAGAGTAGTGACCCTTAGTCGGACAGTAACTCAATTTACCATCGGGCCGGTATTTGGAACAAAAGCTTCACAAGTATCATAAATAGAGGGTTATACCAACTTGACGGTGGCCCAATTTCGCCGTCCCATCGATGTAAAGCTGGAAGACTGGCTTGAGCAACCATTGATTCGATAGAGTCAATAGTATCAGGAAAAGAAGTTGTGCAAGTGTCTTAAATAAAGGACTATACCAGATTGACGGTATTTCCCTTTGACCGTCCTACTGGTACACTAAACCCCTGGAGCTAAACACACCGTTTCATTTAAAAGAGAGACGATTGATGGCTAACACATTTCCACCGACCGACTGGCTACTCTATACACCAGCTATTGGTGGAGCCTATGATATAAAAGCTCATCATCCATTTCAATCGTAGACTTAAATTTTCTGGGCTTAAAGGCTATCTCAAGTTAGTTTTATATAGATTTAACATTTCTATCACATTTTCTTATAGTTTTATGCTCATAGTGTAGATTTTTTATGGATTTTAGGCACGTTTCAAGATTGAGTGTGGATTTCCATTGCATCAATGGAGAATATCGGAGAAAATTTGAAAAACTCCATGTTTTCCGTTAAGGAGCTCTCTTTACATTTTCCAAGCTTAATGCAATCTTTTTGTTTATATTTATGTGTATTATGCATAGATGTCTAACATCCATGAATGTGATAATCACAGCTTATTGTGTTTATGAATTGCATGTGAACACAATGAAATAGTTGTGACTATTGATATTTTTATACCATGATAATGTAAACTTGGAAGTTTACTTAATTCTATTGATAAATTAGGTATAACTCAAGTTTCGATTAATATCAAGTTAAGTAACGATTCTCATATGTTGGGCCTCCCCTCTTGTTATCCTAATAGGGTCTCAATACTGTAATAAGATTTGAAACCTTGAGATAAAACCTATGATTCCTAATTTAGATAGGTAATGCTTGAAAATTAGAGTTTAAATCCTTGTACATACGGCAAACTAAAATTGATTAAGTTGAGAAATCATTCTTAACATAGTTATTTAAGGAACAACAAGACATAAATAGCTAGCCAATAATGTAGATAAGAAATTAGTAATATAATACTCTTGCTACATGTTAGAGTTTACCAAACAAAAGTGGGGTTAATACCTAAATTTTCATTAATATAGTTTATTTATTTAATCATGCTTAATTTTATTTTTATTAGATAGCCTTTACTTTCTATGGTTCTCTTTATTCCCTATCTCTCTTAGTCGCAATTTATCTATATTATGAAAGCAAATTAGCCTTCAAATAACTACTACCTCTTTATTTATAAATTTATCATCTGCAATTTATTTTAATCATCATTTTCAATTATATTAATATGTATATTGTAAAAATATACACATATATGATTGTAATTTAACCTCTATGGCTAGTTTTATGTCTTTTGAGGTAGTTTCTTCTTCATTAAGTCCCTCCCCTTTATGTGAAGTTGAATTTTTCTACAGTCCGTCCATGTTTTTGACAAGACCAATCTTGCCCTTCATTTAACTTTCGATTTTATATTTATTAGATCTTAACCTTTAAATTAATTGTGTTTTCAAGATTTAATTAGTGATAAATAAAATGTTAGATGAAAGGTAAGATGGATCCTGTAAAAAAAAAAATTGGACGGGACCGTACAAGCTCCCCTATAATGTTCCTCTTTCTTCCTCTTTCTCTATCTCAAACATAGATCATTCAAAACGACCAAATCGCTGGAGGTTACCTTTTCTTCAATATTCTAAATCTTATTTACACCTTCTTATATACAAACTTATTTTTAAGTGAAGAGAGTACATATCGTTGTTTTATTGTCAATTTTTTCATAATAAACTTTTTAAGAATTATTTTCTTATTTGGGTTTTGACGATTTATTATGGGTATAGAGGAAAACGCGTTGTCTCAAACATGAATCTCTATTCCATTTCATGATGTCTGATATTATAATTCTAAGAAGACTAACCATATTTATGAAGATGTAGGTGGCTAGGTACAAATGGTTTTTATGTTTTTTTTTTTCTTACTTTTCACTATTTTTTTTTTTTAATCCTAGTGGTTAGAGGTCAAACGTAGTTCATTCTTTTTCTTTTTTTTCTTTGCTTGGGGTAAAGTTTATAAATTTGTTGTAGATTATGAAATTTGTATTTAGGACAACATTATTCTTCATTTTACTTTAGAAAAATTTGATTACTTTGTTGTTATTTAAGTTCAGATGACAATATGAAGTGTGCTCAATAGTCCATTCTTAGACCTATATTGCATAAGCATAATAATTTATGATTTTGCACCAAAAAATTTTGAAATATATTTGGTTTTTATTTTCTATGATTAAGTTCATAGCTTTGGTGCAAAAATATATTTGGGTTTTCCTTTTTTTAATAAAAAGTTTACAGCTTTGATGTACGTCCCTAAAGTAGTCTATTCCATATCTTTTTAACGGTCATGTTTCTATTTTTTGTATGATTTTTTTTTCTTTTGTTTATTTAGGCATACCAACGAGAGTAGGTATATATGTACCTTACGAAAATGTTCCAATTACCAATCCAACTAAAACTAGAATACATCTATTTGCTAAGAAAAAAAAACTAACGAGTATACAAAGTATGCTTTCAAATTATCATGGTCTATCACTTAAACTTTATTTCACTATATATCCATATCTATATATATATATATATATATATGTATGTATATACACATGTATATATACATATATATATATGTATTCCCTATTATTTCCATGATATTGCAATTACATTTGTGTTATTTTAGACCTTTGAGTGTTTAGGTAAGCTTTGAGGGAAGCTTGCATTCATACGAACCAAACATAGTAATTTTCTACCCATAAAAATCGGGGGAAGTGGATAATGTAGTGTGAAACAACCACAATCAAGTATGATTTTCATCTAAGTATTATTCACTTGGCTGTCTTAACAATAGCTTGCAGTGGTTTGCAGTGGATTGCTCCTTTGAGTCTAATTCTTGGTTTTCGCAGCTGAGCCCTAATGAAGTACCCTAGTATGCTTGTAATATGAAAGGAAGGTACATTACAATTTTGTAATGAATTGTTGATTGAAGAATGGAAGCATTGGGGGAGATGGAGAGATCTAAGGAGGCGTGGTGTATAAGGATGGTAAATGAGCTAAGCACACAAGCATGAGCATGATTGGGCTTATTTCGTAGGCTGTCTAAACACAAGCACGCAAGAATAGTATAAGACATGAGCATAAGTAGGTTTAGGCTCAAGCACAAGTAGGTTTAGGCTCAAGCACACAAGCACGAGCACGCTAAACACGATAAGGTTAGTAAGCTACCCAAGCACAAGCAGGAAAGCACGTGCACTAAAGCAAGTAGGTAGCATGTTGGGCCTCTTATTTTTCATAAATGTAAATGAAAATGGTATTTTAAGTATTTTAAGTTTAGTAGTATATTTAATGTAATAATTTATTTATTTAACACATTAATCAATTGATTTTTCTTGTTGCAATTATAATAGTTAGTATGCCTTATATGTAATCTTTAATTTTTAAAGATTATATTAAATTGACAAAAAGTTTATTTGATGTAACAATTTATTTATTTAATCAGTTTTTTTTTTTAGTTGGAATTATATCATACAGTAAGTGTAACATATACCTATTTTTTAATTTTAAATATTATATTAAATAAACAAAAAAACATAATAATTATTATAATTTCTTTATACAATTTCATTTAACTAATTTACTTGTTTTAATTTGAATGAGCAAGTTGAGCTTGAGTAAGATATAAATGAATAGTTTGGTAAATTAATAAACCTAATTTAATTAAACAAATTTATTTTAAATTCAATTTAAGTGACACTACGTTTGTAAATCGAAGTAAATAAATATTATATGAAATTGGATCATTAGATCAAAGCAACATAAATTGTATGAAGCTAACTTAAAGCAACTATACTAAGACTTGGACAAGTTCATCAAACGGTTCACGCCGTCATGGGCTTAAAGTGAAAACACATCCTTAATGCAAGGAGACAAAAACTTAACATGATAAATAGATAGGTGTAAATACAAATTTAATTGTTAGAAGATATAAATTAAATTTAAGGAAGTACAAATGAGCCAATCAATCAAAACTAATATTTTTTATAGAAGGGAACAAAATGCATTCCAATCAATACTCATCGTCATCGTCATCATTCCATCGGATCTCCTTTCCCCTTTCCATCGCATGGAATGATCATGCGGCTTCCTCATCTTCCTCACGACCAAAAATTGATTCTACACCCCCTTGTCTCCTCTTTTGAGCATCTCTCCAATACTTAAGGCATACAGTAGTTTCAACAATTTCAAATTTGAGCCAAAGGCGATGGGGGCTGAGAACTCACCCACTCAAGTTAAAAGCCGATTCAGACAACACCATCAAAGCCAGAGCCTCCTAAACATCCCTTACAACAATTGATAAGATAAGCATCATATAAGATTTTACTGCCCACCAGTCAAGAGCATCCATATTAGCCTCATCTTCTATAGGTATTAGACTTGGTATACTAGTAGTTCGCTGAAAGTTTCATTGGTAATATCACTAGTAGTCACTGGTAGTCCTTGAATCTACTTGCTCCTCTTTGTAGATGTAGCTTAGAACTGCTGGTATAAACATTAGATCGAGATGATTGATAAGAAGGTTGCATTTTATCGCTATAATAGACAAACAGAGATTTGAGCTTGCTCTTAGCTTCCATGTTGAGTCTCGCAGCTTCAATCGTAGCATCTTCCACGCTAATATTTTGGTAAAATTCCTCTAGCAAATTAAAGTATCGTGGAACTTGTAACATAGATCCAACACTACAACAACATAAAACAAGAGGGAAAAGGGGCAAAAGTACATAAGCAATTTAGCCTTAATAGCTGCAACGGTAAGAAAGAGCAATGGTTTAATTGTAAAGTTTACTAATGTATAAATAATATCGACGAAATTTGAGAGTACAACATTACTGATAGGGTAATAGCAATTAGATAAAATCATTGTCGAGTAGACAAAGGCACTTAGCAACTTAAATAAGCTGCTTGTTTTCTTCCATTCTGCTATAGGAATTCAGCCAACCTTAAGCTCTTGGCTTACTTTTTGATGGATGTGGGAGTTGTAAAAAATGGTTAGAGCCTTCCAAACCTATATTACCAATTAAGAAAGTGTTCATTATAAAGTATTATCGTAAAGCAAGAATAAATTATGTATCTAAATAAACATTAAACCCAATGAATGTAATAATAATTTTATGTAATACAAATGTTGACCTTCAATAATTTGTCTAACATCTCATGTGTAGAATTCCATCGTGTGATGACGTTGTGAAATGGGATGAATAACTCATCGTTTTCATTTTAGCAGTAATCAGTATACTCAATATGTTTCCATTTGTTGTGATAGATACAATTTAGTACAAAACGAATCTTGATATGGTGATCTATTATCCTACAAGCATTCGTGCCATCTTGCACTACAAGATTTAAAATGTGGTATGTACAATGAACATAGAAAAGCTTCCCTTTACAAATCAGGTTCAATTGTTGTTTCAACGGTCATATTGTTGCCGTGTTTGTGAATGCATGATCAAAGGTAATGTTGAATAGCCTATGAATATCGTAGGTCCGAATTGTGTCCAAGATGTTAGATGCGATTGCCGGACCCGTGTAAGCATCTAAGAACAGCATAAATGTGATAATCTTCCTCTATATTACCCCAATTTTCATTTATCCAATATGTCGTGACATACATGTAACTGTCATCTATGTCGAGCAATGGTGATTTCCATATGTCCGATGTAAAAGCAATGTTTTACGACAATACAAACGGTATTGAGAACAACAAGAATTCTGTAACAATAGTAATCCAAATAATTTTAAGGGAAAGATTCAGATTCATGTTACTTAAATTCAAGACTATGTATCTGTGCCTTTAATTGTTTACATTTACGTATGAACAATTCAATCATTTTATTTCGTAAGGTTTGCTACCTTACATGTTTATATTTCAGCTACAGTGAGCTTGATGCCCATTCTCCAAAATCTTCATGGCCCGTTGTGTGGAATGATATACCAACAGTTGCCATAATTTGAACGAAACTTTCTTATGTCTCCTCCTAGTTAAATGCAAATGGTGTATCGCTTTCCTCGATAGCTGACGAAGTTCCTACTGATCAAGCATTTCAGACTTTAACCAATGATTTGTTTTTCTTCTAATACATCTTTAAATGTCATGTAAGGTGGCCCATTTCCAATTTAGACTTTTTGGATAAAAGTTTCTTGCATATCATACACCAAGCAGCATCTTCTCTGATTATAATGACAAAATAATTCCAAATGTCACTTGTTTGCCTCTTCCATCTTTCAGATGAACCCTCGGCCATAATAGAACCAATATTGCTTAATGATCCTCTATGCGACTAACTCTACAATGGGTCTTTATGTAATCTTCCTAGACATAACGAGATAAATATAATTATAATATTTTCAGTAAATTATTTCATAATCAATGTCTACACTAACTATAAACGTAAATTCACTTTCATCAATGGAAGACAATCTAAAGGACACATACCGTATCGAAATCGTAGTCATTCACATTCCCACTAGCCATTGAAGGTAGCCGTTGCATTATAAGCGGAGGAACCTCCCTAACCGTATTAGCATAAGTAGCAAAAGGAACGGTAGAAGGCGGATACCTTAGGACTGGTTATCCGATGGTATTTAACAAATTTGTATACCCTTGACCCATGAATCATCATATTCATTAATTGCCGGAAAGTTGACATCAAGATTTCCACTTCCTGTTCTTTGCATTGTTAAATGTATACGTATGTAGACAAATATAAGAGTTTAGAGAATAAAGATAATAGGGGCTAAAAATTCCACCAAACTTGAGAAATAAAATAGAGGAAACGTTAGGAGGAATATAATCAAGGTTGTAGTGCAACTTATATTTATAAGCCAAAGGAGAAGGTATGTTGCCAGAAGCCAACGTAGGGACATTGGGTATAACGTTTCGATGTTGGGTATAACATTCCAACATTAAGGGCAACGTCGAGACGTTGTGGGTACCCAACATCCCTACGTTGGCCTTTTGCTTAAGGGAAAATATTTAGGCAAAAAGATTGACGTTGGCATGTCATATAAAACGTGCTCACATTAAGCTACCCGCCTAAAACTTTTCCTTAGGCGGGAGTCCAACGTGGGGATGTTGGGTATAACCTCCCTACGTTAAGCCCTTGCACAAGAGTTAAATCTTCATTCGTTTGTCGATTTGTGTTTAACTATCTGCTAAATTCTATTTCTATATCAAAATTACTTAATCAACTACCTTAGGTTCATCTTTATCATGTCCTCATTATTTGATAATCTCACAATAGATATAGCGTTTTATTCCTACACTATTACCAATTTTTCTCCTCTAAATCAATGTAACTACAAATGTCGTGAAAAGTGACTAACACCTCTACTGTGCTTGTTGGTTAGATGAATGCTATACATGAGATATTTGGCAACGTCTTACCTTGGTATTTCGATAAAAAAAATTCCAAATGCTACTTTTCTCACGATGTCCTAACATGGCAATATGTAAAAATTTAATTAGCTAATGACAACGTATATCGAGTCACAGGTATTTACAAGATTAGTCACAAGTATCGCTGTTTCTACAGTTTGGCCCTCACTTCAATTATACCCTAACGTACCAACATTGAACTCAACGTAGGAACGTTGAGGCTTAGAACATGCCAACGTTAACACTAACGTAGGTATGTTGGGGGCAAAAAGGTCATCTTATAAATATTAGAGCTACGACATGCCTACGTTGTAAACAACGTCAACGGGTAATAAATAATGTCGACATGTTATGGCCACAACTATCTTTTTTTTTTTTTTTTTTTACCATTATAGCTACAGCGTACCGACTTTACATGAAACGTAGGTACATTGTAGCTACAATGTACCGACATTGCATCTAACATAGGTACGTTATGGCCATAGCGGCTATTTTTTTTATCTTTATGGCCACAACATGCTAACATTTTAGTAGATGTTGACACGTTGTAGCCACTACAATAATTTTTTTTACCGTTATGGCCACAACGTGCCCATGTTGACTACAACGTCGATACATTGTGGCCATAATGGTAAAGAATAAAGCCAATCTCCACTCACAACGTTCCCACATCTGAAACCAAAAGTGCTCATGTTCTAAAATCCTCCATTTCACTTTTCGAGTTACTAAACCTATACCCAATTGAATTACCATGGCATCCTCCTTTTGTACACAATCTAAGAAAAGCAAGCGATAAAGTAAGTCTATGAGTAAGCGTCCTTGTTCCCGTTCTCTTATACCCTCTCGACTAGCTTCGACCAATGCCCATATGTTCAACGGAAAATACCTTGTAACCATCAAAATGCATGACCGATTCAGTTGTGAATTTTGTTGGCAAAATGTTCTAATTATGCAGTTGTACAAATGGGATGAGTTACTTGATGTCAGTAACTTTCAAGAGCTACTTCAACAAATACGCCTCCAATGATTATTAGACTCGAATAATGATACATATCCCAACTTGGTTCACATATTCTATTCGAATGCAACAACCAAATTAGTTTATGAAGGTGATGACAATGAGCCATGAAATGTGACGGATATCGACGTTAAGTATATCTCCACTTATATGTTTGGCCGGATTTTGATGGTTCATCTAAAATACATCAATGAATTGTTGCAGCTCTCTTTTGGCGGCGAAATCTTTAAGTCTAAAAAATGGGATGTTACAGGAGCTTTTGTTTAGGTATTTGGACTACTTATATTCCAAAGGGAGAATACTGCTCAGCATCATAGGCACTTAAAGTCTAGTGATCTCCTTGTCATAGCACGACTTCTTTATCATATAATTATCAACTTTACCACTTTATGTACTAATACTTTATTTTTTTTCAAAAGAGGATTTATGGCTTATTGATTGCATCCTCTATAGAAAATGAGTTGATATTGGGACTATCATCTACCATTGCATGATACTAATACATGTATGAAAGGATAGTCAATTAGGATACAAGCGTTTCCTCTTATACATGCTTACATTTGAAGGAATTGATTTAAATGGCTACGCAAATAGTAGATCGAAACCATTCAAATTAGATATGTTGAAGCAAAAGCTTCTTATTGAGAGGAATGAAGAGACAGGCAAGTAGTATAGGGTCGAGTAAGGGCAGTAACAATAGTAGCAAGCACGAGCATAACATCAACAACAGGAAGATGATCAAGTTCCTCTTGACACACTCCTCAACTGGCAAGGTCAGTAGGTCGAGTTTGGACATAAAGAAGCATACGGTTATCAAGAGATCCCTAGTTCATATGTTCCCTTTAGCATGCAACAGATGTACCAATGTATTAATGAAATGTATGAGAGGGATATTGCTAGATTTGCAAGGGAACATAAGATGCATGACATGATAAGGGGGTATAAGACCAATATCTAGGAGATTAGAGAGGAGTAGCGACAACAAGGCTAACATATTGAGGAAATGTGACAGCACCGACAAGCATACTACCAGTCAGTTAGCTTTATCTTCTTAGCTCCACAACAACAAATTCCGCCTGATGGTAACTTAAGACAAGGACAAAGCTAATCATTAACGTCTCTACATATGCATTTTGGAGATATGTACGGTCTTTATTTTTCCTTTTAGGTTTTTGTTAAATATCTTACTAGTTACTAATGTAAAGGAAGAAAATCAAATTTATAATAAAATGTTCTTATTCTTATTTTAATTCTTATTGTACCTATTGAATTTTGATATTCATTTCTTTTCTTTCTTTTTATCCTTTCATTAATCACATTATCACATATCAATTCTTATGTATAAAACATATATTAAATATGCCATATATATATATTGTATTATATGAGTAAGATTTATATTATTTAATAAAGACATCACTATCATTATATTCATAACAACTAATTTGGTTTTCCTAAAACATAATCTTATGTAAATTTAATGATAAGTCGATAACTACCACTACTATCAAATGCCAATGCCCACCATAACCACTCAGACCATTGCTACCACCATCGACCGCCAACTTCGCTGTAGCAAAACGCCAACATTGCTATCGACTACCCCAATACCATCTCCTTTGCGAACTATCACCACTACTACCTCTAATTGAGACCATTGCCACCGCTGACTACCTTAGTCATTACGAATAACCATCAAATACCACTACTACCGACCCGACGGCCTAACTACCACCACTACAACGAACACCGCCGCTACACCACCAATTACTATGCCCACAATGAACCACTACAAAACACTACCCTGACATCAGTAACCATCGTCCGCCACCACTTACCACTACCACCACCAGCAACCACCATACCTACCACCCACCACCAACCATTGATCACTACTAGCTACTTTCACTACCAGTACCACATTTACCATCGACCACTACAAGTACCGACTACTACTACCATCACCTTATTGGCACCACCACCAACCATTGCCATTATTGTCACTGCTACTACCAATACCACAGCACCACCCTTAACACCATTGTCGATACCACTACTATGACCTCTACCACCACAAACATCTTCGTAGCTTTAGCCAACTATCGCCACAACTATTGCCACCATAATCATCGACATCGTAAATGTTAATATGCATGAATAAATGTGTAATTAAATTTGCTATGCTAATGTTAATATGTAATAATAGCAATAATATTTTCTTTCCTAATTAAATTTTTCAAAAAAGTAATTGTTTCCTAAATTAACGTATTAATAGTATAATACACATAAGTAACTGTTCGAGAAAAAAATCCACAACTCAAAATTATGTATATGCCAAAAACTATCGAACCCATTTATAGGTATGTAGGTAGCACACAGGCGACACGTGAACAAGCACGCTTAATAAATGCATGAGCACGCTGGGCTCGGCACGCGAAAAGCACGAATACGCTAAACACGTGAACTTTGTTATTATGCTTCCAAAAAATACTGGATTATATAAAAAATAGTCATCACCTACTCCAATTATAAACCTTGATAATAATAATAATAATAATAGTAATCTTACATTTTGAGTTTATTAAATATCTTTTGTAGTTGGTGCTTTTCTTACATGGTGGGACTGTGGTCCCTGGCTTATAGCTGTCCTCATCCTTACACACCTTAAGCATTTGTCTATTGGCAACTCAATTACTCTTGTATTGTATCAAATAACACAAACTCCAAAAACTCATACGTTTGAAGCCCCAAAGACATACGTACATGTATTCCCTCTCCATATCTTCAGTACGAGGATCTATTCTTAAAAGCCGGTCCCAGTAAATGCAATATAAGAATAATAGTCAATATGAAATACATTAGCATATTCTAAAAATTAGCTTCTTTTTTTAGTGTGTCACATTGAATTTGACTAGATGAATCCATGTCGATTTTCAATCATTAATTGCATTAATTTATTCTTTCTAACAAAATTGAAACTGTATAATAACTTTCTGTCATTTTTCTTTGGATTCACATTTTCATTCATTATTTCCCCCTCACCCCCCTTTATTTTTCGTTACCGTAAAAGAGGAAAGCAGTATAATTTCCTGAAAATTGGGCAAAAAGAGTTCCCCTTTAACCTTTTGTCTCAAGAAAAAAAGTACGTAAGCATGGCATACCAAATTTAGGAACATGATGTCTCCAGGATCCAATAGACGTTGGTAGCTCCCGGATGGGCCCACAAGCCAAAAACTCATCAATGCGGTTCCGCGAGTA
Source organism: Lumnitzera littorea (assembly GCA_024138015.1). Lineage (NCBI taxonomy): Eukaryota > Viridiplantae > Streptophyta > Magnoliopsida > Myrtales > Combretaceae > Lumnitzera > Lumnitzera littorea. The sequence goes on from JAMXBB010000009.1 coordinate 41,523,032, forward strand.
GTAAGAACAAGAGTAGAAGTGTGTGAGAGTGTAAACGCAGTAAAGACATTTCATTTTTACAGGGAGGATGTTGAGATGCTTTTTGAATTTTAGATAAAGATCTATCTATTTGGATATGGAAAGTGCATATCCATCTAAACCTAGATGTCATTAATTAGTTTTTTACTTTGTTTTTTATTTTATCAAACTATACATAAATTTATGTAAGAATCGGTTTTAAACTGTAAGTTGTTTCGAAAATGGACCGTTAAATTGTTGAACCGCCCTAGCTCACTTTAGATGGACCTGAACCAATCAATAAACCGTTAAACCTTAAGGACTCACAATCTTGTCTAATCGATGAGTTGGCTTGCTATTAAATTATAAAGCTGAACCATCGGTTAACTCGATAATTCAACTTAATAGTTCGAGATTAAATTAATCTTGAAAATTAAAAAATATATATAATAATAATAATAATAATATAACATACTATTTATAAATGTATGTATGTAATGTAAACATACTATAAATATTATATATAATATTTATTTTATATAATATATTATAATACATCATGCAATTCAAACGAATTATTTTGAAATAAAAAAAATTAAATCAAAAATAAAATTTTTTATTCACGATCGACATAAAGATTTATATTTAATTGGGGAAAAAAGTATACAAATAATCCATAAATTATTTAAAATAATTAAGAAAATTTTAAAAAAAGTAAAAATAATAAANACTGTTCCGCAAGATCAAAATATAGATCATTTGTAGATTAAATATAAATCCTTGTCCATTAAATGAATATTGTCGATTATTTGCTTGACTCCGATATGTCACATTAATTAAATATCGTAGATCAAAATATAAATCATTTACAGTTGCTAGTGATATTGCTCGATCGTAACGCCAAGCTAATTTGAAGTTATACAAGAAATTGGAATGGTGTAAGAACAAATTCCTTCGGTGTATGGTAATTTTGCTTTTCCCACTGAAGGTGTATCACTATAAATATTATATATAATATTTATTTTATATAATATATTATAATACATCATGCAATTCAAACGAATTATTTTGAAATAAAAAAAATTAAATCAAAAATAAAATTTTTTATTCACGATCGACATAAAGATTTATATTTAATTGGGGAAAAAAGTATACAAATAATCCATAAATTATTTAAAATAATTAAGAAAATTTTAAAAAAAGTAAAAATAATAAAAAGTAAATAAAGTAACGCAATTCAAATAAATCGATCTGAACCTGTCTCTTTATGGACTAGGTTTACTCCATTTTCAACCTATGAACCGACAGTACTAAGGCATATCGATATGGTGCACAGATCTAGCTACACATACGAATGATACACCGTCAGTGGGAAAAGCAAAATTACCATACACCGAAGGAATTTGTTCTTACACCATTCCAATTTCTTGTATAACTTCAAATTAGCTTGGCGTTACGATCGAGCAATATCACTAGCAACTGTAAATGATTTATATTTTGATCTACGATATTTAATTAATGTGACATATCGGAGTCAAGCAAATAATCGACAATATTCATTTAATGGACAAGGATTTATATTTAATCTACAAATGATCTATATTTTGATCTTGCGGAACAGTTATGAGACCCAAAAGACAGGCGTTTTGGATCGACGCATTTTTGTCATGTACTTTCTGTGATGCTTCCTTTCATGTGCACTAAATTCACTTGAATCTTTCTTTTCTAACTTTGATATTTAAGTTAACTTTAGTTATTGTTCTCCTATTAAAAGCAGGGTATGCTCATAAAGAAAAAGGATTATATTATGATTCTAAGTGATTCGACACATTTATAAAGAAAAAAAATTACATGAAACATGCCAAGCAGTGTCTAAAATAATTTCAGATTTTGTATAATGATTATTTTATTGTATCTCCTACGTAATAGTAAAAAGATTAGGGATTAAAAAAAAAAAATAGAAGTTATATGATCGAGACAAATAAAGTGTATTTAGTATCTTAGTTATGTATTTTCTTATCAACCCATATAAATAAATAGTGCATTTATTGGCATCATGGTACACACATGTTGACACTCAATTACCCCGTAATGCAATAAAAAGGAATAGTATTCAATAATTTACAGTCTGAGTAATTTAATAAACAAACCACGACATCGAATCAATACACAAGCATGTACACGTTATGTTGCTTTGGTTGTTATAACTGCTCGCCTTTGAATCATTAGATCAAAGCAAACTCATAAGATCAAGCACGCAGATTTATCCTTTTTTTTTTTTTTCAAGTAGAGTTAACTTAGTATTTTAAAAGCGATCTGGTTCAATTCAATGAACTGTAATTCATTATCTAGTAAAAATTATCATTTAAACCTTAAAATCTTACATATCATAATCGCTAAATCTAACATCCAGTTGAAAGATGATGTATGCAATAGCACCATACAAGAGTTACTGAATCCAACATTCTTAAAACAAAGAAATTCAAAAGCGTTTTTTATATTAACATTAAATTCTGAGCTAACCGAGTGTACATGCTATGCCTATAGAAGTCTTAGATATATAAGAATCATTTTTCCATATAATATTACAAAATCAACCAACGTAAGGATTTAGCACAAAAATAACTCCCCACCAACTCTTCATTGAATAACCACATGCCACTCTCCATTACAAAAATCGAAATCACAAAATAATTCGTTAACAGTAAAACATAACCAATTTTTACAATAATAGCTTTACAACCTGTGAAATGAATTTATGCCACCTTGGTACAGTGGAAAACTTTGATAAAGTACAAATAAAATGTTATCTCATATCTCTAAAATAGTCCTTTTCTTTTAATTGAAAGAATATTTCGTGGTCCACTAGTAGGGATGTAAACGGGGCATGTTTACTGCAAGTTATAAGAATTTAAAACTCATTTTACTACTCTAATAGGGATTTAAGGTCCGTTCTAAAACTTTATAAGGTTTTTATAGCCTTATACTAAGAACTCATCCCGTTACTATAATAGGGCACTAGTTTTTCGATTTTCAAAACTCGTTTATTATTTTTTTCCAAAGATCTATTTTTTATTTTATTATTCATTACATAAAAAATTGATTTACATTATTTATAATTATAAAATGTAATCATCTTAGTAGAGATGTATTAAAGGAGAAGTCACAAAAGTGGCATACTTCATCTACCATATGCTTTTAGAATATCAAAACACAAAAAAGAAAAGGGCATATACATAGTGATAAAAGAGATGGATGGAGATTGAAGATTGGAGACTGGAGATTGAACTACGATTAGTGATGTAAAATAGTGATAAATATTTTAATAATTTTACTTTTTATTTAGTTAATATTATATTAGTTTTATCAAATAACGGATCTTCTAATGAATTTTTTTGAAATCCCAAGGCACCTCATAATCTTAATAAGTTTTTAACCATAACTCAAAATTCATTCTAAAATCCTATCAAATAATATTTTATAAAATTTTTAACAGATGAAATATGCTATTACGTCGATCCATCTATTTACGTTCCTATCCACCTAGGTTCAAATTCTTCTCGTCTGTCTCCCCGTAACCAAAAAATTCCTCGGACAAATATCTTTTCTTTTCTTTTTTTTTCTCTTAATTGTCCCTCTTGCAAATTTTCATTATTACTATAAAAGATTTATGTTACTAAATTTGGCATAGAATGCCAGGTTCAAGCTTGTCTTTAGCACAAAAAGTACAAATGGCGGCCCCACTGTGCTTGTGGATGAAGCACTCACTGTCTCTCTTTCTTTTTCTCCCTAACTTCTTCCCTACGTGCATGCATGGAAACATACATGATAGAAACAAATTTTTAATTGTAATTGCCATCTATAAGAAAGAAAAAAACATAATGGGTTAAAATAATTTTACATGTTTTAGAAAATTTTAATAGTGGTATAATTGGTTACTCTTCAATCAACATTTTTTTTAATTATTTTTCTACGATATAGATATGTGGCATGTAGATGTACTTTTTTTTATTATTTTCATGGATCCATGCAATTTGCACAGAATTAGACATTCTCAGGGGTTGTATTTCTATGTTTGTAAATGAAGCTTTCCATTAAAAAAAAAAAAAAAAGCCATATAACTCATCTAAAATAAAACTAAAATGATGGTGATAACAATAATGAGTGATAACAAGTGTGGTGATATAGCATTACTATTACATATGTACTAACTGGCCAATGATATGTTATTTATTATTATTGTTTATATATATTATTAAAGTCTATAGGGATTTAAATAATCGCTATTTTTAAAATTATATATTTAGCTCGTATTTACTATTATTTAATAAAAAACTAACAATAAAATTGACTATTTAAATTATAATTAATAACTAAATATGTCCACTTACTTTTTTTTTTTCATTTTTTTCTTTATTTTGTATTTTTTCTCTCCCACTTTCTCAATCTCCTCCACTTTTTTGTGTGTTTTTCTATTGATTGCACCCCACGTCTCTTTCTCTCTCCCCTTATTTTATACCTTTTGTATACCCAATGTGACTGTATTATCTCCTAGTATTATTAAAAGCGATTGGACCAATTTTGACGTTTTTACCTTTTTTTTTTTTATATGAAATTCTTTAAAGTCCCCTCCAATAAATTCATGCAATTTGATGTCACAAAAATAACTAGATGCATCCAAAGATACCATAGTAAATTATTGTACAAACTGCTGATGGTCTCATCCATTTTTTTTTTCCCTCCACCTTTCTTTCTTTCTTTTTTTTTTTTTCTTTTCTTTTAACATCCACCTTTGTTGCCCTCTTTGGTTGCCATTATCAAATCCACTAATGTGTGTTCTCCTATTTCTTCCTTGGATATATTTTTCTTTTTCCTTAAATATTAATGGACATCTTGAAATACATATTTTATTGACTTTATAAAACAATATAGAAAGATAACTTTTTTATGAGGTTGAAAAAACACTTGTCAACACAACGCACTTAATACTATAAATTATTACTAGCAATACTATCTGATTGTGTTTTGAGATATAAAAACATTTATGCGGTTTCAATAGTTTCATATTATTAATGTATTTCAATTGTTTTTAATATTACATGCATTTTTATATATATTTCTAATTATTACTCTTATCTATAACAATCTATGTGATTGTGTTGCTATTAATATTTCACTTATTTCATTTTTTAAAATTTGTAAATACATTGTACGTGTGTCATATGCTAATCGGTATATAATAAATTCTTAATGAAGCAAATGAGGTTAAGATATTTTTAATATATTTAAGAAATGTACCTTTAATGTGCTAATGTTTTCACTTTCTTTCTTTCTTTCTTTTTCCCCCTCGACTTTTCTAAGATCGTTAAAGTACAACTTCTTTTTTCGTATTGATTTGGTTTAGTAGTCATTTTCTACTTGATCAATATTACTTTTAGCGGAAGCTGCACCCATATTACATGTGCATATTTTACATAAAAACAATTATTACCGTAGAATCAGATTCCAATCGAGTTTAAAAGTAGTCGTTAAAATGGCAGGCGTGTACAACTCATAAAATTGAGGGATGTGGAAACAAGGTAGTTTTTATTGTGACAGTTGGCGACACGGTAAGAAAGTGGGTCTATTATAATGTTAAAAAATAATTAAAACCTATAAACACATTAAAGGTAGTACAACCCCTTTAATAATATTAGCGGACACATCACCCACATTGCATGTGCCAAATTTAAATTTAATTTTACAATTAAATTTTAAAAATACATATTGAATTAAACTATATCAAAAATAGATGATTATGGCAAAAAAAAAAAATTATAGGAATGTCTTTAAAAATGCATAAAGAAAAAAAAAAGTATAGTTGTGGAAATATATTTATCAATATGAGAAAAGTATAAAAATGTACTATTTTGGAAAGGAATGGAAAGGAAAAAATTTGTACAAAATCAAATTAGTAAATAATATGTAACAATCACAAAATAATAATAATAATTAATACATAATTAAATAAATTGTTTGAGTTAGATTATGCTAGTGGAAGGTACACCCACTATGTGTGTGCTAAAAGAAATTTGTACACCCACATGCAAAACACTAAATCCCATCTTGATAATTCCTGAGCATGGACGTGTCATTGGTTGGAAAAAGACATACGCCTTGCTTTATTAAATTGGCTTGCGACTCCTCTACTATGAGACTTCCTATGAAAATGTGAAAAAACAAAAGGTAAAATAAAATGAAAAGGGTAGTGGGCAGGTAAGTTTTCCCAATTATCACCCATAGCCAAGTTAATATAAGACAATTATTATTGTATTGCTATAACTAAAGACGGAAAGGATATCATTAGAATAAAGCACGTAATATATAAAACAATATGATTTTCATGGCAAAAACAAAACAAAACAAAACAACTCAAAAATTCTCAAGCTTACCCTCATCTAGTTTGGGAAAGGCTTCATTCCTACATATGGTAGATAATTATCAACCAAATTTAAACATGGCAATAATAATGAACATTTAAATATATATATATATATATATATATCATTCAGATTCTCTGTTATGTGTTTATATTCTATTTAGTGTTTACCAACCTTTTATATAAATATTCATTGAATCTTTTCTCATATATTCTACTGCATGCCTCATCTATGTTAGAAATGGTGATCATTATGTAACATATGAAGATATTGAATAATTGTCTAAATTCTATTAGATAGAATAAGAAATTTAAATATAAATTTTGTTAGAGAGAGAGAGAGAGAGAGAGAAGAGAAGGGGAAGGGGAAGGGGAGGAGGAGGGAGATCAGTGAGGAGTATAGAGAGGAGTATCATTACTTATATATCCAATTATTTTTATATCACTAAAATATCATTAGTTCTATACATATGCATTTATATTGATTTTGAAAGCAAAAATCTTTCACGAGCTTCTATATATAAGTAAAGGGAAAAAAAAAAAAAAGATTCGATGAGCATTTTCTATCACGTACACATAGAAATAATGAGTAAAAATACCAATACAGAATACATGATAATATATGTAAATGTAAAAGTAGTTGAAATGTTCTATAATTAATACCATATGTCTAAATTTTGTTAATAAGTATCCACCTTTTATATATATATATATATATATATATATATATTTTCATGGGATATTAGTGAATGAGGATTTTCTCAATAAGAAGACCCCGAAATAAAATTCAATAACCAATAATGAATCCTTGACCAATGCGGTGCTGACTAGACAACACGGACATTGAGTTTTCCTTTTACAAACTTATTTCTTGCTTTAAAAAAATAAATAAATCAAATCAAATTAAATCAATATATTGGTTTTTTGTATAATTTTTTTTTATACCATTAAATATATAGTACAAATTTTTAAGATTTAGTTTAGTACCTTAAATTCTTTTTTCCAATAACTTTTACTAACTTGTAAACCAAATAATGAACAATAAAATTTATTTAGTACTATATCATAAAAATATTGCAATTCAAGCTAAATTTCCAATCAATTCGAATTTCCTACCACCATCACTCCACAACCCCCCCCCCCCCGACAGTAAGAGTACATAAGGTTAGTGCGCATAATCGATTTAAAGTCGTCCGTATTTTCTTGGGAGGATGACGATGTACACGTCAGCTTATGTTACAGGCAATGCGAAAGTGAAACTTCTAATTACATTTGTCTGTGATACCAAATTTGGACATATTACTTCCATTTTATGTAATGTAATGTGACCATGTTTTTACTTTTTATATTTTTTTACCACAACCATGTTTTTATTTACGAATGCATGTAAGTAATGTGAGTAAGCAATTTGAGGCACCCACATGACTATACTAGATATTATTTAGCTATAATATTTTTCTTTTCTAATTTTTTTTAAATGAAGCTGTAATGATTATTTTATATATTTTTCGATGTTTAATGCAAACCAATTTCACTTACGAACATGGAATACCACCTTCCAGATATCATTAGGGGTTAAAATTTTTGTATGGTTGTGTTTGAATTTTATAATCTTTACGTCCAAGTTCATCAATCCAATTCTTTGAAAACTGATTATCTATTTATTGTTTGGTGATTTCTAATTAAAGAAATGGATGTCTGAGTGTTATCATATCATCTGGTTAATTTCATATGAATATCGGAATTATAAGTAAAAGAGAGATTTAGATACACATAGAGAAGGGTATCAGTGAGGTAGAAAAGCAATCAGATTTCTTAAGCTGTTAGATTCCTTACTTATTTTTATTACCAAACTACAGAATCGTACTTTAGGAAACTCAAGTCTTATCAAAGAAAAAAAAAAAAAACATAAAGGAAGAAAAAGTATAGATTTTATAGGAGAAACAATGGTTTTCCTTTCTTTTTCATGACTCTGTTCAAAGAGGAGCAAGGTATGTGAATTGAATCGGGCGTGCATCTTCATTTTAATTTAAATTCAACGTTAGTGATCAATTCTCCAGGAAAGAATAATGAAGACCAGAGTTAGTGTTCATGTTCCCTAGCTTTCTTAAAAGAAAACAACATGAATATTAAGCAGTTGAATTTGAAATGACAAATTAATTCCTAGTGCAATGATTTCTATAGTTTTATTAATGAATATATGTATGCAGTTTGCAATGCAATCACAAGCTTATTTGAAGTAAAGCCTTAATAGACAATCGAAAATTGGCACAATATTTTTTATACCATTAGCTATTCCAGTTTCACTTGCTTTAATATTTTGCTTTATGTTTATTGTATCTATATTATTTAGCTAAAATCGACCATCGGATTGAATTCCCTAAAATGCTGTATGAAATCCTTGAAGGAAAAATTATACAAACTGTGAATGAGTTAGTAAAAGATAGTAATAATTTTCCTATAACTGCACATTTATGTAAATTAATACACGATACATTAATCTATTCTAATGATCTGCTAGTATGTTTTTAAGCTACTGATACAGTTTCACAGGCTTGAAGAACCAGGAAATGTAAGCAAACAAGACGTCCTTGACATTATCCTCATATATTGATGCTTCCTTAAATGTGGATTTGATTTATTCCTCAATCTGACTTTAGGGCATGTTGCTTGAAGACGTTGAAGCAAAGAATTGTTAGGCGTATGGTTACAACTTACGACTATAAGGTGCGTGTGGCTGGAGTACGATGGCCCGATGTCTGTATTCCTTAAAGCCCGGGCCCGAGGAGTTGGAGCCCGAGGTGGCCTTCAATGGTCTCGACATGGTCGGGGGAACACAGAGCAGGCTTGCCTTGGACCCGTGCAAGGAGGCCGAGAGAGCTGGTGGGCCAACTTGGCCATGGGCTCGGGGGAACTTGAGCAACCGGATGCTCTCACTCTGGGCCTGAACTAAGCCTTGGAGCTTGGGTTTAAAATGGTGTATCAATACTTTTGAATGGTTTTTACTATAATGTATTTTTTTTTTTTCTTTGCTTTTTCTTTTTCCTAGTTATCTTTCTCATGATTATACTCTTTTAACATGTTGGTTATTCCATTAATACTGCTGTATAAGAAAACTAAAATAAAGGTAAAATATTATTATCAAAATGCGATAAAAATAATAATTAAATGCAAGTATTATGAATAAGTCAACAAAAAAGATGAGTTATAATAATAAAAACGATAAAAGCATCTTTAAGTGATTTTCTTCTTAAGGGAATGAAGTGCTTATAGCATTTCTTTTTTAATTTGCACATGCATCTTGAGTACAACATCTACTATAATATATACATATATATATATATATATATATATTACAAAAATAGAAAAATAGATTGATAAAAACCAATTTCATGCCAAAAGAAATTACTTTATAGGAGAGGAATAATTATTTAATTTCAATTGGATCTCATCTTAACTTGTTATCACACTCGTTGGTCCTTATCATACCCAATGACTAGCTTAATAACAACATAAGAATAAGCAATGTTTTATATAGTCACCAATGCATGATGCTACACAATAAGTGTACAACTAAATCAGTTCTGAGATTAATCCTCCAATAACACTTGCAACATTTAGGAGAAAGAGATGGGAAAATGCTAAGAGTTTTCACATGAGATTTCCATGATTATATTTAAAATTTAGTTAATGCCCTATTGCTTCTCGATTTAGATTCACAATTGGTTAGCTTAAGAAGTTTAGACTCATAACCATCATGCCTGTTAGCTTATTATATCTCTTATATTTATTTTCTTTTCCACGTCGGCTTTATATTTTCATTTTTTACAATTAGACTTCCAGCTATTGTTTTCTTATTTATTAGATTAGTTAAATTGTTATGGCAGGTAGTTTTAGTTAGTTAGTAGGCTAGTATAAATGCTTTGTTATATTACCATTACAGGTAAATATAGTCATTTTTCACTTTCCTTATTCTATCTATTCTACAATTCTCTCTATACTTTGTTTTTTCTTTCTACTACTTCAAGTGTAAGTTCCCTATTGCAATTTGTACAAAGGAGACACATACAATTTACACATGGTATTAGAACATTGAATGCATACTTGGTATTCGATCATTCTACTGCTCGTAGTGTTTTATATTCTGAAGTCAGGATAGTTCTCAATTGAATATGAACAATCAAGCTTATGGAGTTGTCATGGATCCTTATTATCTTACTAGATCTAATAGTCCTGGAATGTACATAAGCAACATCTTATTTAATGGCACAAACTATATTTCTTAGAGTAAATCAATGAAACTGGGGCTAGGCGCAAAGGTTAAATTAGGTTTTGTAGATAGTTCAATAAAATCCCTATAATTACATGGTCAGATGGTGGCTTCTTAATTCCATGGTGAGTGAAAATAACTTAGAATTTCTTATACACCACATCGGCGTACGAATTATGGCAAGAGGTTAAAGAACAATATGGCATAGCGAATGGTCCTTTAGTCTTTCAAATTCAACATGAGATTATGAACTTAAGGTAGAATAATCAATCAATTAGTGCATACTTTAATATGTTGAAGCGTTGCTAATTAGAGCTTCAAGAATTACATTCATTTCCTACTTATGAATACAGAAGAATGGAATATTGTACTTGTGCACTAAAAGAGAAAATTGTTGAATTTGAGTCACAAAATAGGTTATTGCAATTTATGATGGGATTGAATCAAGCATATGAAGGTATTACGAATCAAATTTTGCCTATGGAACCGCTTTACTACCTTGTGTAGCAATTGGAGAAACAACTTTAGGTCTCAGAATTGTTGAATACAAACCAAGATGTTTTGGCTCTTCATGTTAATAAACTGACTACACAATCTGGATTTAGTAATAATCTATTACGTAGGTCTTTAGCTGAAAGGAAGAAGTTCAAGAAAGGCTTAGTTTGTAGATATTGTAAGTTAGAAGGACATACAGTAGAGTCTTGTTTTAAGCTTAGTGGCTATCCTGACTAGTATAAGGGTAGGAAGGTTACAAATAAGAGTAAACCTGTTAATACAGGGAAATTGTGTTCTAAATTTGATAATCGAGGTGTTGTCTTGATTGATACCCCACTTGATGATGAGTCAACTTCTAATGCAGGTAATTCTTATCCTACTAATCAACTTGATAAACAGATTGTGCTACAAGTTTATGAAGAAATGTTCAAGTTGACGAAAGAAAGAGATGATCCTACTATGGTGAATGTAGCACAAGCGGGTACCTTGCTGTCTCCTCATCGTAACTCTTCTTTGTTTAATGTTTCTTGTAATAAGAAGGATTTTTGGTTAATAGATACAGGAGCCTTAAAACATATCACACCCTTTATGGACATCTTATTTGATGTTGAAACTTTGAATCATCCAATATTTATCAAGTTACCCAATAGAACCATAGCCTCCTCAAATAAAATAGGGAAAACAAGAATTTCTATCTTCCTTATCTTGTCACATATGTTGTTTGTACATCAGTTCTCTTATAATCTCTTATTTGTTCATAAACTTCTTCTTCATCAACCATTACAAACAAACTTCAAATCTCAATCTTGCTATTTTCAAGACCCCATATCTAGAACTGTGGTGGCTAAAAGATAAGCTTTGAATGGGTTTTATGTTCTTATTTCTAAGCCAGTACATTTTGAACTCTTCCTATTGATAGTAGTTCTAGTTCATTATTTATAGGACCTGCTATTAATAGCTCTAGTTCTTTGCTGAATAACGATTTGCAATTAATGTATGATAAGTTAGGTTATAGCTTAGTTTCGAAGTTCCGGCACTTAGAATTGTGCAAGAATTTCAATTTTACTGATTTTAGATGCTTTACTTGTCCACAAGCTAAGTTTCATAGGAAACCTTTTCAAGTTAGTTCTCGTGAAGCTTCTTTTGCTTTTAAACTTCTTCATCTTGATGTATGGGGACCATATCATATTCCTTCTTTATGTGGAGCTAATTTTTTTCTCATCATTGTAGATGATTTTGCGAGACCTACATAGACTTACCTATTACATCACAAGTCACACGTGTTATCGATACTTGCTCAATTTTTTAAATATGCCATTAATCAATTTCAAATAGCTCCCAAGATAGTTAAGATAGATAATAGAGGATAATTTATTTCTAGAAATTGTTAAGATGTGTTTCATTCTCATGGAATCATACATCAACGTACTATACCTTATTCTCCATAGCATCATGGGAGAGTGGAATGGAAACGTAGATATTTAATAGAAACATCTAGAGCTCTTAGGATCTATGCAAATTTACTTAATAATTTTTTTAGGAAAATGTCTTTTTACTGTTGCACATCTCATAAACATTATGCCTATACAACTCCTAAGTTGGAAGTCTCCATATGAGCTATTATTTCACAAACCTCCTATGTATGATGATCTTAAGGTCATGGGTTATCTTCATTTTGTAGCAAATTTAGGGCCAAAACAAGATAAATTTCATCCTAAGGCATCAAGTTGCATTTCTCTTAGTTATGTGAACAGACAAAAAGGGTTTAAAGTTTACAATCTTCATACAAAAAAGATTAGTGTTAATAGGGATGCCACTTTCTTTGAGGATGTCTTTCCTTTTAAAACTTCATGTCATGATACTATGTTAAAATATGCTATCTTGCATGATTCTTCATCCAGCTCTTGCCTTACTGATCATCATCCTACACATTTCATTCCTAATACAGTCCATCCACAATTTATCTTTGAGTCAGAGTCTTCTTTGCCTTCTATACAAGGACATGTTATTCCTTACATTGATGTCGAGTTTACCAGTAATAGTGCTCTACCCAGAAGTTCTTCCAAAGTCACTCATCCATTTACTTAGCGTAGAGATTTTCCTTATACAATCCATTTAAACCAATTTGTAGTCACCTATTCTACTTATAGACACCTCATTTTTGCCATTTTTCTTTTTCATTGAGCTAAGATAAAAAATAAACAAAACAAAAAAAAATGAAAATAATAAAAAAAAAAGAGTCATGTCGTATTGAGTCGAATCGTGATGTATCGAATCAAATCGTATTGAGTCGAGTCGAGTTGAGTCACATCGAATCGTTTAATATCAAATCAGATAACAGTGTGTGATTAATTTAATAAATTATTAAGTTATTGAAGAATTGGGTTTTATTAAAATGATTTTGGCATAATTTCATTTAAAATAGAATTTTATCTAATTTATATTAGGCCAGAATAGATTTAGTATTTATTAAATAAGTTATTGAGCTATATATAATGGGATCAGATTGGATCTTGAAAAATTGAAAGCCCGAATTAAATAAGGATTCTAAACGTTAGATTAAATCTTTGAAAAATCATAATTGCATCTTCTGTATTTTCGATACGAAAAATATAATTAAAGGTTTACAAATAGCACATCGACGAATGGACTAGAAGATGGTTTTATTTTAGTTACACAATTCAATTTCCACGTAATAGTCTATACCCCGTCAATCACGACCTGAATAAATCTCCTCACAACATCCACTTTCCAATCGCCTGAAGCAATCCGCAATCCAACAACACAAAATCCCACGCAATTCACAACAACAAAAGTCCATTACCACCCCCCACATTCAAGCCACATGTCATCTCAATTGCCTAACCACAATTGCCTGATGACCAAATCTCTGTCCAAGACGCAATCTTGTTCGAAGCTGACGAAAGACAATTCACATCCAATAAAGCCCAACCAAAATCACCTGCACAACAAACACAGACAACAACTTCAACGCGCCAACCAATCTCAATCTACGAACTCCAACAGCCGAAGTTCAATTTCCAGCAACTGACCTTGCCATGCCTGATGCAAGCCACTAATTTAATCCCCCCTGACTGAACACAACACGCAAAATATACCCTCAAACACAATCCACGAAGACACACCATCCAAATCTCCGAATAATCCAACAAGCTCCCGAAGTCCAACTCCTAACAATTAGTAATCTAATAAGCTCCTAAAGTCCATGCGATCCACGAAGCAACGTGTTGTCCAAGCCCTTTGTCTACTTAATTGCTCACTTGACTCCCTAACACGAACTGCATGCCAACACACGATTAGCCTAGTGACCACAACACTTATTGCCTACAGCTGCACTAAAGTACAATCCCTACCACCACGATCCCGATATGCTACGCGTGACACATACGATACCCAAACGATCACGATGTGCGACTCGATGCATAGGTAAATTTTTTTATTTATTTATTATTTTTAGTTATTTATTTATTTTATTAGTTAGTTTTATTGTTTTTCTTTTACTAATCTATTTTGTTCAAGTGCAGGTTTTTTATCATTTATTATTTATTGTGTATTTTTCTAGATAATTCCAATTTTCCATAAAATTCAATTAAATTATGTTTTTTAATAAAATCATGTTTTTTTTCTAAATATAGGTATCTTGTGGTTGAGATATGTATAATGCGGTTTAGATACGTATCTTGCCGTTAGGATTTAAAAAAGATACGTATCGAGATACCTATCTAGTGGTTAAGATTTGAAAAAGATATGTACATGGATTGTATTTTAGTAAATCTTATAGTTAAAATTTATAAAAAATATCTTTTGACACATAGTAGTTTTAAAAATAAAAAAATCTTAATCGAGTTTTTTTTAAAAGATTCAATTAGTTAGGGTTTTTTTTTAATTCAGGAAAATTAGATTTTTTAAAAATAATAATAATAATAATAAATTGATAACTAAACAAAAACCTGTCTCGGTTTTTGAAATAAAAGGAATCCATTCGTTAAATATTTTATAAAAAGAAAACTTCAACCAGTTTGATCTCAATTAGTGGATATGTAGGCACTTTCGAGACAATTGTATAAAAAATAAAAAATAAAAACCTTTTCCCTTTTTCTTAGAAATTCGGAATAAAAATTAATAAAAAAATCACTTTAATTATCTTTTTCTTATTTATGTATAATTTTAGCATTTTTATAAAATTATAAAAATAAAAACCCATCAATTTTTCTTTAGCTTTTATATAGTAACTTAGTCTTAATAAGTTAACCCCCAAACTCGGTCTTTTCTAGTTTAATTTTCTAAAAAAAAATCATTTTCTTAGAAAATATGTAGATTAGTAGTCAAATTAGGGTTTTCCTACCAAAAAATCCTAATTTTATATTTTACCAGCTGAATTGGTTGGCGACTCCAATTTTTAGATTTTTTAATAAAAATATTTCCATAATTTATATTAAGCAAATTAGGCTTGATATAAGTTAAATTAAGAAAATCGAAATAGAGTTCAACAGAATTGACAACTCCATTAGGGATGTCTAGTGGGCTAGCCATGTAAAAATAAAAAATTAATTGATGGCCTTTAGTGATGCAAGCAAGCCCAACCCAATGGGCCTTATTGGGGAATTAGGGGGAAGGTGTTGGGTGGTGGGGACCTGAATCATCTTAAGAACTTAGGACGGGCCACCATTGTGTAACTCTCAAGTTACTATGGTCTTTATCCTCACCTGGCAATAATAGGCGAGTCCACTCAAGCTTTGATGTAGCCTATTAGGCTTTTCTCAAGAAAACCTTAAGACTACAGAACTTAAGACCCGTAGATCCTACCCTCTTACATTGTTCTTTTTGAAAAGGGGGTAGTTGTTTTTTTTTTTTTTTAATTATAGGAAAAGCTCGATTAATTTGCAGTCGATTCGATTTTCTCTTTCAAGAAAGGGGAAATTAAAAAAAAAAAAAAAACTAGTAACCTTTATATATAAGTATTCGCGAACTTCATTTTTTAAAAAAAAAAATCTTATTTCAGACTTACTTTTATATAATGGTATTTCCTGACCACGGATTCATCGTATTTCCTATAATTTATTAATTACTGACCCTTATTGCATTGCATGTGTGTGTAACATACTACATTTTTTTATATATTTGATTTTTTTATGCTCATTTCTTTGTGAATATTTTATTTCCGGTATTATATGTGTTTTAATTTTTATCGTTTCTTGATGAGTGAAAGGCTGCTTGATTTTTAAGAAAATTCTTTAAAAAATTTGTAAAATTATTAATATCATATCCAACATTATTGTAAATTTACTGGCCTCGTTGTAAATAATTGCTTTATTTCATTTTATTTATATATTTTTTTAATATAAATATAGAGAGTCAGGGTAATGTCAATCTAAAGCCTATCTATAAGGTCCAGTTGGATAAGTATTTCTTCCCTAAGGCCATCTTGAAAGACTGGCTAAACCAGCATTCGCCCGCTAAGCAAGATCATATTCGTAAGAAGATTGAGTTGATTATGTCCCTTATGCAGGTCTAACTCTACTAAGATTCAAATTCTACAGCTTTCAATTTCAGCCCACATGTGTTAATATCCACTGTAGAAGAATATTTGCAGTTACTTAGTGCTTTGCCTTTCGAAGCAGGCATAACTGTCTTAGATCTCAAAGTCTAGCCTGAGAAAGCCTTCATGACCTTGCTAAGAGTTAGAAAGTCAGCTCTAACGTCGTTCTTATCTTTAGAAGGCAAGAAGTGTCTCAATATCTTAAGATTAGTAGAGTGGTTTTTAAGCTTAGACGCTTAATAGAGATATTGTCAGATTTTCTGTAGAGGATACAAATCGTAGGTCGAGAAGTGAGTTAACGCATTTATCGTAACAGTGTTTGGGATAGTATTATTTCCTATCAAATATAGTTAAGTCCATTATAGGGTAGCCAAGCTAGTGACTCAATTCCCAGCCGATAAATCCTATATACCAGCGTTACTAGCAAAACAATTCAAGACACTCACCTACCTGAAGAAGTAAGGGAATGATTATTTCACAACTAACCCTACAATCCTTGCCGTATGGTTTCTTAGTCACATACAAGAGTATAGAGGGAACCTTCTCAAAGAGTCCTTGACTGAAAATATGAATCTGACTAACAACTTTGCCCGCTACCTTAAGGTACCAGATGAAGCTTAGTTTAATGGATCGATGTTGATTATTAGCAAAATGCAACCAATAGACTTATGTAGACAATTAGATAGAGGCACTGCACTCAAGTCATCTTAAGGTACGCTGACTATGTAGGGGTTCCCCTTATCAGTATTATGGGTTGTATAAGATATTTCTCAGCTTATGTCACCAGACAGTTGGATCCACTTCAAAAGATAGCCTACAAAGACTCCTTGGACATCGTCACAATGAATTATCAAGATCTTTATTTACCCACGACTACTTTGATTCAATGATTAGTGGAACTCGTAAAGCTATAAGAGTGGAAAGAAGTCAAGAAGATAGTCAATGTAGGAACTTTGAGGGATAAAGTTAGAGAATACCGAGCCATCGAGCCACCAAGCAATTCATCTATGATCAGTTGGAGAAGACTGGAAAGATATTGTATGAAGCTCTAGACATATTCAAACACGAGCCAAAACTAACACATCTTTCACCTACCAAGCAGGCCTACTGAGATACCATACAAGCTAAAGTTGAAGTTCAATTCCAAGAAAGTAAGAGAATCATTAAAGAGTTAAAGTTGGAAAATGAGAGATTGGTGGAAGAAAATCAATTCTTGAGGAGCAAGATTCGAGAAAGGGATGTTACAAACCGAAGACTTATGAGAAAAGTTGATGAAACCCGTCTTAACCAAATCCATCTGCTCTTATAGATATAAGATTTGAGTTTTTCTTAAGAAGATTACTTAGGGCTTTTTTTTTTTTTTCTTTTAGTCCATTGTATAAGTTGGATTTTACGATTATTAATAAAATTGCAACTTTATTAAATGAAAATCTTTATTAATTGCATAGTCTCTTGCTCGTTATTTTTTTTTTCTTGATAGTTGATTTTTAAATAAAAATATGAACAAAAAAAAAACACACACACACACAAAAAAAAAAGCAAACAATATAAAAAAAGAAAAAATCACAAAAAAAAATTTAATTCATCAAAAAGTCTAAAACTTGGGTTTTCGCGTAAGATTTCGAAAATAGCGTCTAAGCGAGCAAACTCAATTAAAAGCATAATATTCACTCGTTATAAGGCAAAAATATCAACTTAGGGTACTAAAAACGTCAGTCAAATCAAATCTGACCCGAGGGTCGTAACCCTGGAGGAAAACATGAACAAGATGGCCAAACAGATCTAGGCTCTTACTCGAGCTATTAGGATCGTTAACGATAGACAAAGATCTGAAGTCAACCTTAATCGGAATGCAAAAGTGACCCCTTCCCCTGAATTGGAAGATGAAAAAATGGTTCCTAATGTTGAGCTATGGAGGAAGGAGATTGAAGAGAAACATTGAGAAATGGAGAGAAAGTTTACATAGAAGTTGACCGAGAAAATGAAAAACCTAGAAATGGTTAATGAGTTTGAACAAATGAGGATTATCAATTTGCCAACATATGAAGATGACGACTTCTTGAAAAGATTTAAAGTACTAGAATTCGAGAAGTATGATGTGACCGGCTGCCCAAAGCTCCACACTAGGTTGTACATTAGGAAAATGGGGAAATATACAAAGTATGACAAGGTGATGGTCTAGATTTTTTAAGACAGTTTGACTAGGCTTGCTTTAACTTGATATGCCCAACTAGATTTGAACAAGATTGATACTTGGGATAAGTTAGCATAGGCTTTTTACAACCAGTATAAGTTCAACATCAAAGTGGCTTTGTTTATATGGGATTTGAATAATCTACGAAAGAAGGTTAATGAAAACTTTAAGAAATATGCTCAAAGATAGAGGGGCATGGTAGCTAGGGTGACTCCACCCTTAATCGAAAAAGACTTGACTTTCGCTTTCATCAACACCCCTGGAAGTCCATATTACTAACATCTAATCAGGTACCTTGCTTCTAACTTTGCAAAAATTGTAGACTAAAGGTGCCAAATTGAGGAAGCTATTGCTACTGAGAGGCCTCTTAATCTTAAAGCAACTAAGAAGAAAACACCTCTTGTAAGATTTTCCAACAAAACCAAAGAAACCACCGTAAACATTGTCAATACCGATAACCTTGTCAAACCAATAGTCCCGGTAGCCATGACTAGAGGATCTAATCCCTCGCTAAATCCAAGTCAAAACAATTGCCCGTAAAGAAGATAGTTTACTCATATTCCCATTCCTTTAAGCTAAGTTCTTGCATGACTAAGGAAAGAGAATCTTCTAACATTTGAAATACCAAGGGAGAGACAAAGACCGAGGGATTATAACCTAGAGCTTCGTTGTGATTATCATTTGGAGCAAGTGGGGCATTCTACGGACCAGTGTTAGAGACTTAGATATAAGATCTAAGATCTTATTGATGCAAAATTGGTTCAATTGGATTTCATTTAAACTCCCACTCCCAACGTAGGTAACAATCCTCTATCGGATCATGAACATTCAATCAACATGATTATAGCTGAAGTTTCTAAACCAGAAATTGATCCAGATAGTCTCTTCATTACTATTAAGGAGATTGCTTGGAAACTAAGGCAAGCCAAGTATTTGCCATAGATGAATCTCAGGGATAAAATCTGGACTAGACTGGCAATATATCAATTGTTGAAGGATGGGAAGATAAAGAAAGCTAATATTATGACTATGGCAATTCTAAAGCCACGAAAGAGAAGTACTCATAAGGAGCTTAGAGAAAGGTATGTGGCCGAAGATTCATTAGTTAATACCCTAAGAGAAACATCAAGAAGTTTGAGTATTTGGTGGATTATGCCAGTTCACGCATCACATATGCTAATGAACCACCTACTGGATGGGGTCCTGAATTTGAGGAAGAAGATAAACTTATTGTAGAAGCCAAGAAGATAGCTGAGATGGTTAGAATGATTGGAGATGGACCTAAGGTGTTGGTTCTTGAGTACTACAGAAAGACTAAGAAGGTTAAAGAATTGGGAAAGCCTAAGAAAATTGCTTTCAATGTCCCAATAACTCCGAAGAATTACAAAGCAGCTCCTTTAGATTACCAAGCGGTGAATCAGATAACCAAGTTCTCATCACCTGTGGTTGGTGGGCTTATGCACTCGGGGTGAGTTTATGACCAAAACAAGGAAGTTAAGAGGAAGTCTACTGTAGAGAAGTCTTCTCGAATGATCTTTGAGGATACAGATGATAAAGATTAGAACGATGCCAAGAAGATAGTGAAAGCTAATGAATATAAGATTATGAATCAGCTAGCCAAAGTACTAGCCCAGATCTCTCTAATGGGCTTACTATTATTATTAGATACTTATCGAGAAGCATTAATCAAAATTCTAAAGGATGTTAAAGTACCTAAAGAGATTTCCACTGAGAAGTTGGGATCGGTAGTGAACTCAATATTTGCAATGGATCAAATTTTATTTTCGTTAGATGAGTTAAGTGAAGAAGGAGACCAGCACATAAAGCCCCTTTTCATAGTAGTTAAGTGTGTAGGGAAAGTAGTTGTTCAAGTATTGATAGATAATGGGTCTTCATTGAATGTGTGTCCCATGGCTACACTAAATTTACTTAGAGTAGATTCAATTGAGATAAAGCCTAGCTCGATTTTAGTAAGGGCTTTTGGTAGATCAAAGAGGGAGATAATTGGAGAAATTGGGCTATAGGTCGAAATTGGTTTATAGATGTTTACTATTCCATTTCAAGTTCTGGATATACCACGAACTTTTGATCTTCTGCTGGGAAGACCATAGATTTACTCAGCAGGTGCAATTCCGTCTAGCTTACAAAAGGTGAAAGTCATAGCTAATGGGCAATTGGTTAGTATTCTCGAGGAGCAGGACTATGAGATTTACAAAGGGACGACTATTTTGTATGTGGGGAGTGAAGAATTAGAGGAGATAGGGTTGCAGATTTTTTATGAAGTCAATATGATTGAAGAGTCAAGACAGGGGGGCACGAGGTTGCTTGGAATAGCCTAAGCAGCAGATTGGAACATTTGGGCTTGGATATGTGACCATTGAAGAGGAGATTCAAGAAATGAAGGCCAAAACTAGAGGCAAGAGACAAGATTAACCGTACCATGCTCACATGGACTTTCTAGACTCCGTTAGACATTCCTAACACCAGCTGGTATTCAAGAACACGAAGTAGTCAGTTTACCTAAGGCCTTGCCTTAGCAACGCAGCATCAATCCAGATAAGAAGAAAGACACTAGCGTACTTGTTTCCTTATGCAACTAGTTTTCCGTTCTTGTTAATAAGTCTCTTTAGAAAAACAATATTAGATTAATTAGGAACATTCGATTTCAATAATTAGTCCAATTAGTTAGGCCTTTTCTTTCAGACAATTTGAATTAATTCATTCAATAAAATTTGTTCCTTTCTTTCTATCAATTCTTCCTTGTTATTTATTCGTTGCCCTTTTCTTTTTTTCCTTTACTCTTTAGATTTGATAAAAATGATGAACGTAATGGATATCTCGCACATGTAAATGATGAAAGTACCAATATCACCTTGAGCCCTGCTAGGTCAGATGTTAGAGATGATATTGACACTCCAAATGAAATATAAGAGAGTAAGCATTGATATAAATAGGGTAGAGTGATTATTGACGAACTGATGGTTGTGATCAATTTGGGAACAGAAAAAAATCTGTGAAACTTGAAAATTGGTGGTAATTTAGCAAATGATAAAAAACAAGAGTTGTCACAATTGTTATCAGAATACTTGGACATATTTACTTGGTCTTATGAAGATATGCCCGGTTTAGATTCATCTATCATCGTTCACAAATTGCCAACAAGAGAAGAAATTAAACCGAAAAGACAAAAGCTTAAATGATTTAGGTCGGATATACTCCTCAAAATAAAAGAAGAAGTGAAGAAGCTATTAGAAGTCGAGTTCATAGAAGTGTTGGATTATCCTAAATGAGTAACCAATGTGGTACTAATGTTGAAGAAAAATGGGAAAGTTAAGGTCTGTGTAGATTTTCGTAACTTAAATCGAGTGACACCAAAGGATAACTTTCCTTTATCGCACATTGACGTATTGGTAGATAAAATAGCCGGAAATCATCTTTTCTCATTTATGGATGGTTTCTCGAGATATAGTTAGATCAAGATGGCAAAAGAGGATAAAATCAAAACCACTTTCGTTATCACTTGGGAACATTTTGTTATTATGTGATGCCTTTCGGGTTAAAAAACACTGGGGTAACTTATCAGCGTGCTATGGTTGCCTTGTTTCATGACATGATGTATCAAGAAATCGAAGTTTATGTGGATGATATGATTGCCAAATCCAAGGAAAATGAAATCACGTAAATATTTTGCGTAAGTTATTGAGCAATTGAGGAAGTTTCAGTTGAAGTTGAACCCCGAAAAGTGCACCTTTGGAGTAACTTTAAGAAAATTGTTGGGTTTTGTAATTAATAGAAAAGGAATTGAAGTAGACCCCAATAAAGTCAAGACAATCGTAAATATGCCTGCACCTAAGACTGTAAAAGAAGTACGGGGACTATTAGAGTGGTTGAATTACATTGCTCGATTTGTATCGCAACTAACTAATAAATGCAAACCATTATTCAAACTTTTGAAGAAGGACGCAACAATAGACTGGGATGAAGAATGTGAGCAAACATTTGCTAAAATCAAAGAGTATCTCATGAATCCGCCAATATTAGTCACTCCCCATACTGAGATAGCCATTGATTCTCTACTTGACCATTTTTCCTGAATCAATGGGATGTATGTTAGGGTAGAAAGATAAAATAAGAAGAAAAGAATATCATATATACTACTTGAGCAAGAAATTCATAGAAGGCCAGCAAAAATACTCAAAGGTGAAAAGAACGTATTGTGCCTTAATGTGGGTGATGCATAGGTTTAGGTAGTATACTCTCTATTACTCAATAGAGTTATTGATGAAATATAACCCATTAAGGTATTTAGCAGAATAGTTGGCATTAATTGGGAGAATCTCGAAGTAGTAGATGTTACTCTCTGAGTTTGATATCAAGTACGTAGGTTAAAGTTCAGTTAAAGGGCAAGCGATGGCCGATCAATTGGCAAAATACTCATTAGAAAATGAGGATGATGGTTTAGAAGCAGAATTTCCTAATGAAGATGTGATGATGGCAACTGAATTAAGTGATAACAAATTAGGATGGAGGATGTATTTTGATGGAGCAGCCAATGTGTTCGGTTGTAGGATAGGAGCAGTGTGGGTATCACTTGAAGGTAATTATTTCCCTGTGGTGGCAAAGTTGATATTTCCATATACCAACAATACAGTAGAATATGAAGTCTGTATTTTAGGGCTTAAAATGGCATTAGATATGGAAATATAAAAACTTGAGGTATATGGATATTCTTCTCTTATAATTCTCCAAATCTTGGGAGAATATAAGACAAAAGACGAGAAGTTGATACCTTATTATAAGCATTTAAGCAAGTTGATTGAAAAATTCCAAGAGATTTCATTCACTCATATTCCAAGGACTTAGAATCAATTTGCCGATGCATTGGCTACGTTAGTGTCAATGGTGGAAGTTACAAATGGGATAGAAATTTAGCCCTTAAAGATTGAAGAGGAGGAAAAACCAACTTTTTGCCTAATAATTAAGGAGAAGGAATCAAATAAACCTTGGCATCATGATATTAAAATGTTACTTCAAATAGGTGAATTCCCTAATGAGGCTGATAGAAAAGATAGAAAAACTTTAAGAAGATTAGCCACTCATTTCCTATTAAGTGGAGCTACGTTGTACAAACAATTAACAGATGCAATGTTGCTGAGATGTGTAGATGAAGAAGAAGCCGATAAATTGATGAAAAAAGTGTATGAAGGAATTTGTGGTCTTCACATGAATGGGTACATGTTAGCCAGGAAAATCATGAGAGTGAGGTATTTTTGGATGATGATGGAATCAGATTGTATCAATGCTCCTCCCCAAGAATTGCATGTGTTATCAGCTCCTTAGCCTTTCTTGATGTAGGGAATTGACATGATCGATGTAATTTCCCTAATGGCTTCAAACGGGCACAGATTCATTTTAGTTGTGATTGAGTATTTTACTAAGTAGGTTGAAGCAACGTCATACACCATAATGACCAAAGGAGTAGTGATCAAATTCCTGAAAAGAGATATTATTGCAAGATACGGTGCACCCGAGTCCATTATTACAGATAACGAGACAAATTTGAGCAACAAGTTGATGGATGAAGTGTGTAACCAATTCGAGATCAATCACAAAAACTCGACTCCATATTAACCTCGAATGAACGGAGCAATTGAAGCCGCTAATAAGAACGTCAAAAGAATCATTGAAAAGATAACGATCACTTATAGAGATTGGCATGAGATGCTTCCCTTTGCTCTCATAGCCTATAAAACTTCAGTTAGAACCTCTACAAGTACAACACCGTATTCATTGGTGTATGGAATTAAAGCGATACTACCGGTGGAAATAGAAATATCTTTGTTCTGAGTATTGGTAGAAGCTCAGCTTAATGAAGCAAAATGGGAGAAGAAGCAAATGGAGCATTTAAATCTTCTAGATGAAAGGAGGCTTATAGTGATATGTCATGGTTAGTGCTACCAACAGTGGATGATCCGAGCTTTTAACAAGAAAGCATGCCTGAAGTACTTCAAAGAAGGAGACTTGGTGTTGAAGAAAAGTATTATCGAATGTGAAAGACCCTAGAGGAAAGTTTGCTCCGAATTGTAAAGGCCCTTATGTGGTGAAAAGGGTATTATCAGGAGACACATTATTATGATAGAAATGGATGGCCCAGAATTAAGGAGACTCGTGAATTCATATGCAGTCAAGTTGTATTATCCATGAGAACTAAGTTCAATAAAAATTTCAATTTTTCTTGAATAGTTGTGTTTAATCTTTCATCGTTTACAAGTAAAGTTGATATCCATGAATGTTATCAAATTCAAATGGTTATTTACCGATAAACACTTCACCAATAAACCATTGTATACTATATTTCTTAGCCTCATATGGTTAAACATTAAACACTTACTAATGAATCTAGATCACCAAATAAATTGAAATCAAACATTCTTAATAATTTAATATTGTTTCTTTTCAAAAAAGATTGTTCAAAAGTCATGGAGAGTAGAAATTGAAACTTGGTATCAAGAAAAGCAAATTCAAGGCATGAGTATGGTAAAGTTACAAGACTCATTAGCAAAAGTTTGGAAGGTTTTATTGAAGGAGAAAAAAAAAAGAAATAAATAAATAAAAAAGAAAAGAAAAGAAAAGAAAAGAGAAGAAAAGGAAAAAAAAAGAAGAAAAAAGAAAAAAGGAAAAGAGGAAAGAAGAAGCAAGCACAATCCTTTGGTGAAATTCTACTGATTGAATGAGTGAATATTAGGAGATAATGTGAGCATATTGATTGGTTGCTATCCGAGAAATTCTCTATTTCCAAGTAAAATGATCCTAAAAGTCCTTGAAAGAGATACTTAAGAGAATCAAACCAGTTTTATGAAATCTCAAAAAGATCTATCCTCTTCAAATTAACTAAAATGAATCTCAAAGAGATCTATTGATACTGACTCAGTGATGAACATATGAACCCAATATCACACGTAACCAAAGGGGATGGGTCCAAGCCGCAAGATGGCCTGAAATGTAAATGGTAGTTGAGGGAGAATAGGGGTTCCCGTGCACCGACAATGGATATGACGCACCAATGCCTCATACGAGCTTAGGTCGTACTTGATATGACACATAAGTATGGCCAAAGGTCACTCACCACTAGTCCACGCTCGAATGGGCAAAACAAGAGTAGCTCAAGAGTAAGCAAGAAGACACTTAGCTCAAGAGAAGGTAAAAAGGTTCAGTGTATTCTTCTGCATATATTCGGCTATTATATTATATGACTATTTATAGTAACCTATTAGGGCAAGTTCTATGTTATAGATAATTACAAAAATGAATTCCTATTTGCTAAATAAAAACGGGAAATACTATATAAAGAGACATGAAATCATGCGTAGTGAACGTCGTTTGTTAGAAAGGATAGTACGTTTGTTAATAAGGACAGTGTGCATGTGTTTTTACTATGATTCTGACCAATCCTTGTTGAGATGTATCCAAACCAAATCACTTAGCTTAAATTCCCTCTTTCTTCATCCTTAGCCTCGCTTCTCTAGCTTACCCTTGGCCTGACTCAGTTGCTTTACAACCTTCTGGTGTATTGCTTTGATGGCCTTAACTCTTTCCATGGTTAGCCGATCATCATCATTAGTCCTCGGTTGGGGTGTTTGGTCCAATGGGAGCTCAGGGTTAAACCTATAGGTTACCTCAAATGGAAACATGCTTGTTACTTTTATGGGTGGTCCGATTGTAAGCAAATTTGACGATTGGCAGACACAGATCCTAATCGACTATGTTTCGTCCGACAGTGACCCGCAACAAAGTTCCCACAGTTCGATTGACAACTTCGGTCTACCCATTGGTTTGTGGATGGCAAGACGTGTTGTACAATAACTTGGTTCCCAGTTGCCTCCAAAGTGTCCTCCAAAAGTGGCTCATGAATTTTGGGTTGCGATTTAAGACTATGGTCTTGGGCACACCATGCAGCTTGATCACCTCCTGCAAGAAAAGAAAAGAGATAACTAATAGTTTTGGAATAGGGCATAAAATGTGCCATCTTGCTAAAACAATCCACAACCACCATAATGAAGTCCTTCTTTCGGGATTTCCTAAGCAATCCTAACATGAAGTCCATATTCAGTTTGGACCATGGTTTGGTTAAGATCGGTAAGGGTTGATAGTGTCCTTGCTCGGCTTGACTCTTCGCTTTTTAGCAAGTTGCACATCTTTCCAGCATAGATTGGACATCTCTCTTCATCCTTGGCTAAAAGAATCTGGAGGATAATACCTCATAAGTTTGATGCTGGCCAAAGTGTCCTGTTAATCCCTCTCAATGCGCCTCACACATTAGCAGTTTTCACGTAGAACAGGTTGGGATACATAGCTTCCTTTTCTTGAATAGGTATTTGTCCTCCCAGTGATAGTTGTCCAGTGTCCATCCTTCCTGACAATGGGTGTAGATAGGACCAAAGTATGGGTCCTTAGCATACAAATTCTAGATGGTTGAAAAACTAAGTAGCCTCGTCTATAGTTCGATCATAAGGGTATGTCGTCTCGATTGGGCATCGGCCACTACATTTTTCTTTCCATTTTTGTACTTTACGACATAAGAAAAACCCTCTGTGAATTCAACCCACTTGGCTTGTCTCTAGGACAACTTTGGTTGGCTCTTTAGATATCTCAAGGATTTATGATCACAAATTCCTTGGGCAGCAGATAGTATTGCTACACCATTAGGGCTCAGATTAAGGAGTAGAACTCTTTATCGTAGATGGAGTAGTTGAGAGTAGCCCCTCGAAGTTTCTTGCTGAAGTAAGCAATAGGTTGGCCTTCATGCATTAGTACAGCACTTATGCCTAGTTCGAATACATCACACTTCAAATACCTTATCGAAGCTCGATAGAGCTAAGATGGGGGATATAGTTAGCTTTTCCTTCACATCCACAAAACTCCTCCTCTCTTTCTCACCCCATCTGAATTCAATATTCTTATTTGAGAGTTTAGTGAATGGGCCTACAATCGCACTGAAGTTCTTGATGAATCGACGATAAAACAATGCCAAGCCGTGGAAACTTCTCACATTGACAGAACAAGTCGACTCAAGTCATTGTATGATCACTCTTATCTTCTCTTCATCTACTCGATGCCACCTCTACTCACAACAAATCCTAAGAAGATCACCTTGGAATGACAAAAGTCGCACTTCTTCAGATTAGCATAGAGCTATTTAACTCGGAGTTTTGTAAGCACTTGTTGGAGATGATCTCAATAAGTCTCTAGGTCAGGGCTGTACACTAGAATGTCATCAAAATAAACTGCGACAAACCTTCCTAGTGATGCTCGGAGCAAATGATTCATAAGTCACATGAATGTGCTCGACACATTGGTTAGTCCAAATGGCATTACAAGCCACTCATATAAACCATGTCGCGTCTTAAATGCAGTTTTCCACTCATCTCCTTCACACATTCGGATTGATCATATCCAGATTTGAGATCGATCTTAGAAAACACTCTTGCTCCACTTAACTTATCTAGCATATCATCAAGCTTGGGTATGGGATACCTGTACTTGATGGTGATTCGATTGATAGCTCGGCTATCCACATACATTCTCCAAGAACCATCCTTTTTTGGCACTAATAGGGCCGGCACAACATAAGGACTTAGGGACTCACGCACATATCCTTTCTTCATAGGGTTGTCTACTTGCCTTTGCAACTCGGTAGCCCATTCGGGGTTTAGCCTACAGGAAAGCTTATTTGGCAGTGCAACTCCTGGCTATAGGTTAATTGCATGCTTGATGCCTCGGATTAGGGGTAGACCTTCTAGTAGCTGCTTCGGAAACAGGTCGGCAAAGTCCTCCAATAGGGTTTTTACCTCAGTTGGCAGCTCTTCCTCCCTAGGTCTCATCTCTAGAAGCCTCCTAACAAGTAGATAGGTCGATCTATCCAGCTCCATTTCTCTTTTCAATTTGGCTTGAGTCAATACTAAA
Organism: Lumnitzera littorea; assembly: GCA_024138015.1. NCBI lineage: Eukaryota > Viridiplantae > Streptophyta > Magnoliopsida > Myrtales > Combretaceae > Lumnitzera > Lumnitzera littorea. The sequence goes on from JAMXBB010000009.1 coordinate 41,551,929, forward strand.
GCCTCTTTCTTCAGGGTTCGACTAAGTTGGGACTGCATGATTTTTACCTACTCGGTAATCATGGGACTCAATTTCAATCTTCTCCCTTCATGCTCTAATGAACATGTGTTCCTCCTGCCATTGTATATAACCACTTAGTCAAACATCTATGGTTGTCTAAGTAAGAGGTGGGACGCACTTCTGGGCAGCACATCATAAAGCACTTTATCTCGATACCTTTCTATATAGATTGACATAGACACTTATTTGTTCACTTGTAGGGCCCCCTTATCACTGAACCAATGAAGCTTGTACAGTTTTGGGTGAGGTTTGGTCGGTAATTTCAATTGTTGGACCATAAACGCAAAGGCTACATTAGTGCAGCATCCACTGTCAACAATCAGCATGCATAGTGATTCGTTCACCTTGCACCCAATATGGAAGAGATTTTCTCTCTACTCGTCTTCAAGCACAGGACTGATACTCTTTATCCTCCTTAGCATTAGAGCGATCAGCATGAAGTTGCCTTCTTCGCTGTAGATAACTACCTCCTCTAATAGCTCAGTCTGTTTGTCCTCCCTTGACTCCTCTACTTCCTCATTTGTACTATCAACCTCAACGGTTGACGCCTTGCCTCTGCTCACCCTTGTTTGTCTGTTTAAACATTGAGTGGCCATGTGTCCAAATTCTTAGCATTTGAAACGCTTGATCTCACTCATCTTCCTCCTTGAACTGTAGCCTTTCTCAAACTTCTTTAGTGGTTCCTTCTCCTCTATTTAGGTAGTTTGAGTAGGTTGGGTCTCAATGACCTTACTCAGTTCCATTTGCGTAGGTCTACTCAAAACAGGTTGGCTACTGCCAAGACAATTAATGGGTGGTCAAAATCTTCCTGTTCAACGCCTTTTTATCCTCTGAGCGGCTCATATTGCATCATTGAGCATCCTAACGTCTAAGGTTTCTAAGACATCCCCAATCTCATACTTTAATTCGCTAATGAATCAAGGTACAGTGCGGTCTTCTGGCTCTAAAACTTCGCACCGAATCATTAGCATTTGGAACTCCTTAATGTAAGCATCCACACCCAATCCTCCTTATCTCAGTTCTTGTAGTCTTTTAAAGGCATCTTGCAAATAATAGCTCGGTACAAACCTTCTTCACATAACTCTCTTCATTTCATTCCAACTCCTAATCTCTCGCTCTCCTTCCCTTCTACTGGTGGCTTGCAAGTTCTTCTACCACAAGGTAACATAGTTGGTGAACTCCAAGACAACTAACCTAACCTTTGTATTTTCGAGCACTTCATGGCATTCAAACTGCTTTTCAATGAGATCTAACCAATCTAGGTAGTCTTCGGCATCACCACTTCTAGAGAAACTCGAAATACACATCCTTAATCCCTTAACTCTAGGGGCTTGTACATTCCTTTCCTCAAGTTCATAGTACTCCTCTACCTTGTCACCTCCTTCTACTTCCTCCTCAATCTCTTCAAGTGCTAGTCTTTATCTAGCATCCTTACCAATTCCTTCAGCCCGAGGTAGTTGAGTTGGGGTGTTATCTTGGCCAAACAAACCATTGCTTCAGCATTGCTATTCGCGTTCCCTCGTGGCGCTGTTTCTAGGTCGCTATCTATCTTCTTAGATGATAATCACCAAACTAGCTACCAAATCAGTAAGCTTATCTAAGCAGTCATCCACTGATTGAGGTGAGAAGCTTCCTTCCAGCCCTTGACTATGTTGAGTACCACTTTCTTGGTTTGCCAAAGTCCCTTGCACACTTGAATCTAACATTAGTGTTTACTTCATAATGACAATGTTCGACAAACACACAGTTAACCATACTCTGTTTTAGAGTATCGAAAACAAGGGCAAACAAAGTACAAAACACTTTTCACTACTAAACTTCAAAGCTAACAATAGAACCACTATCGTATAAGAGTAGTGACAAACTATTAAAAGAACACAGTAGCAGAATCCAGCTTCGAATGTAACCAAGCTCTAATACCAAGATGATATGGACTCGTGAATGAACATACGAACCCAATATCATGTATAACTAAAGAAGATGGGTCCAAGCCATAAGATGGCTTGAAATGTAAATCGTAATCAATGGAGAGTAGGGGTTCCCGTGTACCGATGATAGATATGATGCACCAACGCCTCACATGAGCTCAAGTTGCACTTGATATGACGCACAAGTGTGGCCGGAGGTCACTCGCCACTAGTCTATGCTCAAATGGGCTAGATTATAGTAGCTCAAGAGTAAGCAAAATGATACTTAGCTCAAGAGAAGGTAAAAAGGTTCAATGTATTCTTCTATATATCGTTGGCTATTACATTATTTGACTATTTATAGTACTTTGTTAGGGCAAGTTCTATGTTACAAATAATTACAAAAATGAATTCCTATTTGCTAAAGAAAAAGCGGAAATACTATATAGAGAGACACAAAATTGAGTGTAGCGGATGTCATTTGTCAGAAAGGACAATATGTTGGTTAGTATGGATAGTGTGCATGCATTTTTATTGTGATTTTGACAGTATCATGGTCCGAGTAGGGATAGGCCTCTATTCAGGCCTATTCGGTGTCAGAAGGGGCTGGACTATAGTTGGTTTAGGGATAGCTCATCTTGGGTTGGCCTTGGAGGGTTAGCTCTTGATAGCCTTGGTCGGCCTTGGCATAGTGGGGATTGCTATACTTAGATTTGGCACTTAGACTATGGTTTAGTGGAGGGTTCGGCTCGGTATACTGGTTGATCACCTAGACAACTTCTTGGATAGCATGGAGAGTAAAATAGCTCAGCAGATTGGACTGGGGTAAGCACTGCTCCTCGGTGCTTAACTCACCTCGGACAACTCGGCGAACTACTTAAGAGAGCCTTCGAGCTTAGGAGCGTATAATCGATCCTTGATCCCTATCATCTATCCTCTTCGAATTATCCAAATCGAATCTTGAAAAGATGTATCCTCTTTAAATTAACCAGAACAAATCTCAAAGAGATCTATTCTTTTTGGATTAACCAAAAGGAATTTCTAAAAGATCTATTCTTTTTAGATTAATTAAAACGAATCTCAAAAAGATCTGTCCTCTTCGGATTAATCAAAACAAAGAGATCTACCATCTTCGAATTAGCCAAAATGAATCTTGAAGAGATTTATCTTCTTTAGATTATTCATCCAAACCAAAACCAGTATTTGAAATCTCGAAAAGATCTATCATGTTCAGATCAGTCATTAAAACCAAAAACAAGAAATCTCGAAGAAATCTATCCTTTTCAGATTAACCAAAAACAAGGAATCTTGAAAAGATCTGTCTTCTTAGGATTATTCACCAGATTAAGAGAAATCTTGAAGGGATTTATTTTCTTCAGATTATTCATCAAATCAAGACAAATTTTGAAGAGATCTATCCTCTTCGAATTATCAATCAAACTAAAACAAAATCAGCTTTGAAATCTCGAAGAGATCTATACTCTTCGGATCACTAAACAAAAGAAAAATTTCGAAAAGATTTATTCTTTTTTGATTAACCAAATCGAATCTCAAAGAGATCTATTCTTTTTAAATTATCCACTAAAACAAGTTTTTTAATTTTAAAAAGATCTATCCTCTTTAGATTATCTAAGTCGGGTCTAGCAAAAATGGGTATCTTTTTTGTTTTTGTAACGAAGTTCTAATCGATCTTCACTATAAAGAAGGGCTGTTGTAGACACCTTATTTTTACCATTTTTCATTTTTATTGAGCTAGGATAAAAAATAAACAAAACAAAAAATAAGAAAATAATAAAAAAAAATTAAAAAACGAAATCCCCTCACAACATCCACTTTCCAATCACTTGAAGCAATCCGCACTCCACAATCGCTTCAAGCCACGTGCCATCTCAATTCCCTAACCACAATTGCCTGACGACCAAATATCCATCCAAGACGCAATCCTATCTGAAGTTGATGGAAGCCAATTCACATCCAACAAAGCCTAACCAAAATCACCTGCACAACAAACATCGACAACAACTTCAACATGCCGACCAATCTCAATCCACAAACTCCAACAGCTAAAGTTTAATTTCCAACAGCTGACCTTACCACGCCAGACATAAGCCACTAATCTAATCCCCCCTGACTGAACACAACACGCAAAATACACCCTCGAACACAATCCACAAAGACACACCATCCAAATCTCTGAGTAATCCAACAAGCTCCCAACGTCGAGCTCCTAATGACTAGTAATCTAACAAGCTCCTAAAGTCTACGTAATCCACAAAGCAACGTGTTATCCAAGCCCTTCATCCACTTGACCACTCACCTAACTCCCTAACACAAATTGCACGCCAGTACACGATTAGCCTAATGACCATAGCACTTATTGCTCACAACTGCACTGAAGTACAATCCCCACTACCACGACCTTAACACACCGTGCACAACACCCAAACGATCACAATGTGTGACTCAAAGTGTAGGTAAATTTTATTTATTTATTATTTTTAGTTATTTAGTTATTTTATTAGTTAGTTTTATTATTTTTCTTTTACTAATCTATTTTTGTTTAAGTGCAGGTTTTTTATCATTTATTATTTATTGCATATTTTTCTAGATAATTCTAATTTTCCATAAAATTTAGTTAAATTGTGTTTTTTAATAAAATCATGTTTTTTATTTTAAATATGCATATTTTGTGGTTGAGATACGTATCTTGCGGTTAAGATTTGGAAAAGATACATATATATTTTACGGTTAAGATTTAGAAAAGATATATATCTAGATCGTATCTTCGTAAATCTTATAATCAGGATTTAGAAAAGATATCTTTTAACACGTAGTGGTTTTAAAAATAAAAAAAAATTTAATTAAGTTCTTTAAAAAGGGTTTAGTTAGTTAGGGTTTTCTCTAATTCAAGAAAATTGTATTTCTTAGGTATTTTCAAAAAATAATAATAATAAATTGATAAATAAACGTAAACTTGGCTCAGTTTTTGAAATAAAAAGAATCCATCCATTAATATTTTATAAAAAAAGAACTACAGTCAGTTTGATCCCGACTAACGGATATATAGGCACTTTCGGGGCAACCACATAAAAAATAAAAAAAATTCCCCTTTTCTTAGAAATTCGTAATAAAAAAAAATTTTACTTTCATTATCTTTTGCTTATTTAGGTATATTTTTAGTATTTTTTAAAAATTATAAAAATAAAAACCCATCAATTTTTCTTTAGTTTTTATATGGTGACTTAGTTTTAATAGATTAACCTCCGAACCCGATTCTTTCAGTTTAATTTTCTAAAAAAATAATTTTCTTAAAAAATATGTAGATTAATGGTCAAATTAGGGTTTTTCCACCTGAAACCCTAATTTTATCTTTTACTAATTGAACTAGTTGACAACTCCAATTTTTAAATTTTTTAAGAAAAATATTTTGTTAATTTAATGTCAAGTAATTTATATTAAGTAGGCTGGGCTTGATATAAGTTAAATTAAGGAAATCGAAATAGGGTTCGATACTGCTAACCACAATTCATCCATCACCAAATATCCTTTCCATGACCTTGCTTCTTTCCACCATTATTCACCTGGCTTTGTTATCTCTTTGGCCAATGTCTTGACTATCAAAGAATCTTCTGGTTATAATTAAGCTATGAAACATAAAGAGTAGCAAGAAGCCATGGATAAGGAATTAAATGCACTAAAATCTAATGATACATGGGAATTGACTCTCTGCCTCATGTTAAGAAGTCAATTAGGTGCAAATGGATTTTCAAGGTTCAATATAGGCTAAATAGTTGTGTTAAGCACCATAAAGCTTAACTAGTTACAAAAGGTTATACCCAAGTGGAAGGAGAAGATTTCCATGATACCTTTTCACCCATAGCTAAGTTAAACAGTGTTCAAATCTTCATTGCTTTGGTAGTAGCTTATTCTTAGCCTTTGTATCAAATTGATGTTAATAATGCCTTTCTTCATGATAACCTTGATGAAGAAATTTATATGAAACTACCAGAAAGCTATGCCAAAGCCTTACTAAACTAGGTTTATCGATTGAAACGGTCTTTATATGGCTTTAAGCAAGCCTTGAGACAGTGGAATCTTGAGATTTCAAAGCTTTTGGTGTCTATAGGCTTTAGTTAGTCCAAGCATGATACTTCTTTGTTTGTGCAGCAACCTGTTGATGGTTTTGTAGCTTTGTTGCATTACGTAGATGATATCTTAATTACTAGATCAAATTCTTATATGATTTTTGTTTTAAAGCAAAAGCTCAATGATGTATTTACAATCAAAGACTTGAGATTAGCTTGGTATTTCCTTGGTTTGGAATTATGCCAAACTAATGCAAGGTTTTTTATTAATCAAAGAAAGTTCCTCTTGGATCTTTTACAAGAAATTGGACTCACAGCTTCAAAGCCGACTAGAACACCTCTTGCTAATGGCATTAAACTTGATGACTTTCAAGGAGAGTTACTATCTAATCCCACTATTTATAGACATCTAGCTAGTAGACTTTCTTATGTCAACTTCACTCGGCTAAATATCAATTTTGTTGTGCATTATCTCAACAAATTTCTTTCCAAACCGCATGTTTTGCATCACAATGTTGCTTTACATATGGTAAAGTATTTGAAAGGAACACTATCATATGGCTTGTTCTACTCGACCACAAATACTCCTACTCTTCATGCCTATTCTGATTGGGTTGTTGATTTGAATGATCATAAATCAATTAGTGGCTACTACATATTTTTAGGTCCATTGTTGGTATCAAGAAAAAAAGACAAAGTATAGTGTCCATGTCTTCAACTAAAGCTTAATATCGCAACTTTGCATCAACAGCAAAAAGGACTTCATATAAATTATGTGATCTCTAAGTCCTTATTCCTCTTTTAATCCATGAGTGATAACAAGTCCATTATATTAATTGCCAATAATCCTTGTCATCATGCTTGCATAAAACACATTGATATTGATGTGCATTTTGTACGAGACCACATTACATCAACGCTCCTTGCAATGGTACATGTTCCCTCAAAGCTTCAGCTTGCAGATTTGTGTACAAAGTCTTTACTTGAAAATCAACTTATTTTTCTCCGATCCAAGTTAGTTCTTCGTCCATCACCAACTTGAGGGGGGATGTTAAATATTATATCTCTTGTATTTATTTTCTTTTCCATGTATACTTTATATTTTCTCTTTTTACAACTAGAATTTTAGCTGTTGTTTTCTTATTTGTTAGTTAGATTATTAAGGCATGTAGTTTTAGTTAATTAGTAGGCTAGTATAAATGTTCTATTACATTACCATTGCTAGTGAATATAGTCATTTTTCGCATTCCTTCTTCTATTTATTCTACAATTCTCTCTATATTTTCTTTATTCTTTCTATTGCTTCAAGCGCAAGTTCCACATTGCGATCTGTACAAAGGTGATGCAAACAATTTGCACAAGGCTCAATTGCAATAAACGTGATTAATAGAAACAAAAAGAGTAGCAAATGAACAAATATGGTAAGTAGTTTAGCAAATGAAAAAAGAAGTAGAAAGGAAATGTGTATTATTGTTGGGTAGATGTAAACTACCTTATTTGCATGTAAATCTCAACTAAACTTAAGATTGACATACGACATATGTTTTAAGCAAAAACTAATGCAAAATTTATTCATAAACAACTTATGTCAAACCTAATATTATCATAAATGAATCTTACTCAAAAGACAATTAATGTTGGATATTTTCAACTTGGACAAAGCAGAAATAGTTATTTAAAATGGCAATTAATGGACAATAGGACTTCCAAATTCGTTTCAAATGTTCACTGAAGCATAAACTATAGGAGTAATACAGATTAGTTAGCAATTTTCTCTAGCTTTAAAGGTTACTACTAAAATTATTACAAGTTTTTTCAAACAAACACAATCATTGATCCTTGCAGTCTATTCAAAAAATACATGCTAATTAGCAACTATAATTTTATCTCATCCCTAGAATAGCTTCTATACCTGTAATCCATGAAATGCCATTTATTTCAACACACTAAAAATGAACAATAATTCTAGAATATTGTATCATAGCGAGGAAAGATCCAATCAACATCTTGAAGTAGTATAAAGTAAAATCGTAAAACCTACCTTATTACCTCAATCCACAATAAGCCATAGCTGGTTAATCAAACTATCAACAGTCGAGCTATGTATTTATCATTGTAAGACTTATCAAGACAACCAAGGATGGACATCAATGTCCCCCAATCAGTTGGTGGTAAGTGTAAGACAATGTAAATGCCTATAGAAGAGTAGGTTACAAGACGAAATTCCTATGCTAAAAAGAAAGCTGCAAGTTATCTAGGGATCTACAAATTGACTTCCCACAAAGGCTTCACAAATGGATAGAAGAAACTTGTACATACAACTAAAGATTAATATGCAAATACAAAACACCTCATCACACTCCATCCATGCAATAATTTGGACTAAAATGAGCCAAGCTATTTATAGCGACTCAAACTCAAATATTATATACATAATATATTAAACATTATTAAATGTTGTGCTTTCCTTGGCAAAAGAAAAACAACTCCAAGAATCTCAAGCTTACTCTCATCTAATCTAAGAAAAATATTCAAAGCTACATGTGGTAGATATTTATTAATGAAATTTGAACATAGCAATGATAACAAATAGTTGAAAAAAACAATTATCATTCATACTGCCATAAGTCTATATTTAGTTTAGTACCTACTAACCACTCATACATACATGTGGTAGGTATAATATTCATTGTTTCTTTTTTATCTATTCTGCTAGATGTCTCCTCTACGTCTAAATTTTTATAAAAATAATAAACAACTATGTAAAAGTTGTGAATATATTAAATAATTTTGTAAATACAATTAGAGAGAATAAGAAATTTGTATATAAATTTTCTTATTTGGATGGATAAAAAAGTAGAGAGTAAGGGATCGGTATGAAAGAGTATAAGAGAGGAATACTATTACGACTTTGAAAGCAAAAATCTTTAACTAACTTCTATATGAAAGTAAGAAGAAAAATAGATTTAATGAGCATTTTACGCCACATGTATCTATAAGTAATCGACAAACACCAATAAAATTTGAATACATGATAATATATATAAATGTAAAAGTAGTAGAAACCTTCTATTACTAGTACAAAGTGTTTAAATTTTACTATTATTTATCCATTATGTATATATATACACATGGCATATTAGTGAATGAAGCTTTTCTCAATAAGAAGACCCTTGAAATAAAATTCAGTAATTAATAATTAATTAAAAAAATGCATATGGTTTCTTTCAATTTAGCAATTGGAGGTTTATCATTAATCACTAATACAGCCTAATGAAAGGATTAATAGATTTCTTTTCTGTAGAATGCTTACAATCACCATCAATCACAAATATAGTAGAAGATGTAAAACCAAAGAATTTTTTGCCTGGTCCTCCTAGAACATCCAAGAAAATAATGAAATCTGTTTGCAACATGTCCAAATATAATAAAGACCTTATATGGCCACACCACAAAATACTTTAATTCTAATGCAAAAGTGGAATTTGTCTATTGCATAACTAGGGCAATGTAAATATGCCTCAACTAGCAATAATATCAAACATACAAAAATAAAGGAAAAGAGTTTACCTATTCCTCATTCTTCCAATCATTGACATTGCTATCCAAAATAAGGTAATATTCTTAAGCTTCATTCCTCATCCTTGCACCCAAGAGCATACTTAATAAATATTGATGAACAAAAAGGAGTTTCATGGTACATTCACTATACAACATCATGCTAGGGTTCGAAACAACTTATACTTTATGTTCCTACCAAATATAATATAGGGCATGGCAATGACAAATACTTATGACATAAAAATAACTTTTCACAACATTGTCTCCCTACATTCTACATTTCTTAATTTTAATTTAATATCTTCGTTCATCAAGTGCAAAAACTTTTCCCTTGTCATGTGCTAACTACAAATCATGCTCAAGCTTCAATGTTCTTCCTTATCTTAAATTGTGACGTCTACATCTAGTGCTCCAACTTGCTAATCCGTTCCAATACCCTGTTTCCAAACTCATACCATAGCTGCATGTTTTTAAATCTACCTACTCAATGAACTTACAACCCTCTTCAATCTACATGTTACTTAATAGTAGATATTAGTTCATGTTAGGAAACAAATGCATAGACAAGGACTAGAAATAAATACATACCCAATATATTAGAGAGAACCAAAATTTTTAATGAAAAAGCACGTACACTCCTAGACTTAGTGCTTTTTCCATATAGTAGGTCAAAGATGATTAGATAAAGTACTATTTAAAAATATGAAAAAGGTGAGATTTTTTGAAAATTTCCAGTTTGTTTGACACTAATCTATTTACCATCAGTACCATAAAACCTTGTCACATATGTCTGCCAGTTCAACATAAAACATCTGATACTTTCATTTTTACCCTCACCATTATGTTGACCATGAGTTAATCTAAGAAGGCCTTTCTCTTTTGGTTCTCCAATCTACAAGAAAGATAAAAATGAAGAGCCCTATAGCTTCTAAAAAGCATGATATTGCAATACGTCTCTCACTAAGGGGAATTTGTCCAATAAATCATTCTCCATAAAGATACAAAGGAGGGAAATTGGAAAATCAACAAAGAATGAAAGAAATATAGTATAGGAGCTTTTGTGTGACAAGGATGGAAAATTCAGTTGAAGATAATACAATAGACAAAATGGAAGTCTTTCATTTAAAAAATAATAATTAGTTGAAAGCAAAGAGATTATTATATGTACTTATAGCCATATATTTACTTAAGAAAAAAAGGAAACTAGTGTATTATTAGGTCAACTATAACAAAATAAATTATGGAAAAACATATGATGCTCATTCATTGCCAACTTCATGCATTCCATGTAGCTAACTTTCGTTATTCTTAATGTTTCTCTAAAAAAGGACTCTATCAAAACCCTTGCCTCTACAAATCTTTTCAACAATCTTCTATAAAGTAAGTACTTCTCAACATTTACCTAATCTAACTAATCCATGTTTCTTGTGGAAAAGAATCATGAATGAAAATTTATTTTTGCACCATCTCCATAAGTTGAAGAAATTCTAATCTTACGGATTAAGTGGGAAAGAATAATCAACATAAGCATGTGACCTAGAACCTTCAAACCAAATTGGTAAAAAGCTAAACATAATGCATTAATTACACCAATGATTAAACAAGCATTATGCCTTCATAAATACAGAACATCCAAATTACTTCTCCTTAATTTAAGGCATAATGTCTTCACATAGTACGAAACACATGTTGGTTCCCATTATCTCACAATTATGCCATTTACCATGTTATAAATTTATCAAAAATGAGATAGAGAAGGAAAGAATTAGTGGAGTATAAAATTCTACTATGGCAATAACAGTGAAATTTAAGCCGATGAGATTTAAGATGTTTAAAGAAGCCTTATATCCATATTTCCAAGAAAAAAATTAAGCAAAAGGAAATCCATAACTAAAATGTAGATGAAAAATAGGAAACTATTGTAGACGACAACAATCATACCTATGATACTGGATTAACAACAATTTCATTAGGTACTTAACATGTGGCAAATGACTTGAGGAGAGAGAGTGAAATGAATTAGGTTTTAAATCCTTCATAAATAAATTGATTTGAAGTAACTTGCTTGTTTTCCGAAAAAATTAGCAAAAAGCAAACACCATTGATAGAAAAGTAGAACAGGAAAAATTACATGCTAATTCATAAAATACTGTGATCCTCGACCAGCTAATGGCCTATCAAAGAATTTAGAGGGGTTAAGGTTTCGATACAGGGGTTATGAGTGCATTAGGGTTAGGGTTTAATGATTTAGGTTTAGGTTAAGGTTTTGTACTAAGTTATAAGTGCATTAAGGCAAGCATAATGATTTGGGTTTGGGGTTAAGGTTTAGAGATATGAGTAGTCAGGTGGAAGGGGCTATTTTTCTTGAATCTATTTAAAACTTATGATAATTTAATGGAGTTACATTACTTGGCAAAACACAAGTATCTTAATTGCAAAATACCCCTATTGAAAATATATAAAAATATAGTACCCAAAACATTATTATTTTCTTTTCTTTATACAAATTCATACTTTGGCAATTATATCAAGATGATGATGATGATATGAATTAGGCATTCTAGGTGTCGTATTTTGGATCTCATTATTGTTCCAATCCTTCTATTGCATGTTAGCATATATAAATATGATTAGGAACAACCATGGACTCCAAAAGCCCAATTAAATGGAGTGATGTTGTTAATGAAGACCGATGTTGTTTATCATTTTCTTTTTTCAATCAAAGGAAACATAAATTTCATAAAACATTAACCAAAGTCACTAGAATTACAAATGTCATAACAACCAACAATAAACCAAAAAGAAAGAACATCAGCAAGTAGTAGCTTCTAGAAGGTGAATGGAGGGTTCAACCACCAATCCGTATGACACATTCTCCTCCTAACATTTTAAGCTACCCAATTTGCAGCTTTGTTAGCTAATTAGTTGAGATAATAAAATGATATACGAACATAACTTAACTTACACATGGAATCAAGAACTTGAGAAAAGTATGGTCTTGTACTGCAATGAAGCTCATGTACTACTCCATGAAGGACCCATACCAAAGCTTGATAGTCAAGAAACATAATAAAGCCCTCATTATTGATAAGTTCTTAATTGCATATATTTTACATAGTGATTTTTTATGATTTTCCTTGATATTTGAGTTTATTTTAAGATAATAATACTTAATTGAGTAAAATTTTGTTTTCTGGGTTTTAAAACAATCTACTCGAGAAAACGAGAAAATAAAAATAAATTTCACTCAAATCAAAACTAAAATGAGCAAGTTATGAAGGTTTGAAGATTAATATAACTGAATAACATAATTATGTCATTTCCAAGTGAAGTTGGGGCTTATTTTCAACTATCATAACCCAATACACAACTAAAAGACACAACCATGTCCCCGACAGTGTCTTTTCCAACCAACTTATTTATTTATTTTATCTTTTCCTATATAAAGCCTTGTTAGGATTTGTTTAAAAAAGGGAATTTTTTTAGCACAACTTCTAGAGAGCTTTTCAAAAGAAGAACAATCAAGGAGCAAACGACTATCAAGATTTCAAGATTTAACCTTTTTCGTAGATCCTATGATCCTTATTTCTAATTCTTTCTGCTCTTTATTTTTAGACTATTATTTTATTATGTATAGAGAATAGATCTTTAGTATTTAGGTCTTATAGAACTTAGATTTATTCATATAATATGATTATTTTTTGATTAATTTATTTCTTTAGTCATTTTCTTGATTCAACTACTTATGCTTCGTGAATTAGGTTGTTATTTCTACAAGTAGTAATTTATAGTTTGGTATCTTATAAGAAAATCAAGAAATTTCTAATAAGATTAGATATAGGCATAGTTGATGAGGGTTATTACAAGATTAGAGATAATTTGCAAGATCTTTTCGAAATTTTAAATTAAAGCATAGATAATTCATTGTTCAATAATGTAATCATAGATCATGCTATTGAGAAGAGATTCTAATAGGTGATTTTAGGATTAGGGCCAATTACCTTGAGAAAGTGATTAACTTTAATAGAAAATTCTCCTGATCAAGAAAGATTAAAAAATAAATTATATTATCTTTAGGAAAATCACATATTAAATCTAGGAGAAGCAAAGATCTAGATACATTTTTTCAAATCTTAAAGTAGTTTATAATTTTATTGCTTTCTTGTTTTAAGTTCTTAAATAATTTTTAATTAGATGTTAATCTATTGGTTGTTGCAATTTAATTTATAATCTTTAAGTTTCTTGAAATTTAATTTACCGGTTAGATAATAAAGACCTAGTGAGTACTAGTAATTATAGTCTTTGAGGGATCGACATTCAAACTCATAATCCACTTTACTATAATTTAATAAGTGCACTTACCTCATATTAATTATCCAAAGTTTTAGCTCTCTCTAAAATGCTAGAAATAAAGCCATACATTTACCAACTTTAGGAGATGGGGTGTATAGAGAATTAGAGGCCCCAAATAATATACTCCCATCACAATTCCGAAATACAAACCTAAGCTTAGACCATTTAGCTAGCCCCAACCCAAACTTTTAAGGAAAGCTCTCTACCCAAACCTAACCTAGTAGCATGTTCTTGAAGCATTCGCAAAACCCTAGCTTGATTACCACCTCCAAATCATACATAAACCTCCTCCTCTCTAAAACTGATTCAATCAGATGAACGAAAGTAGATTCCCAATGGACTACCTAAAGGTCAATTAAGGTACTATGACAGTTGCAAAGTAGAATCCCTAAATCTATCAACATCTAGAGACGACATATGTTTGCTATCCTCATCTACTTAGAGTCAATCTACTTGTGTAGATAGAGAGTAAATCTCCCAAAGGTCGTTATGGCACTCAACACCCAAGGGAACTCGAAGACCCTTTATCCATATATGTTCAACCCAATCTACAGATACAACTATTGCAACTATGGAAGACTGATCGAAAAAGACTTGAGGCTTTTACGATAGGCTACCATTCTACATATTGAAATGCATGACCACTAAGATGGGGTTATGCCTTTGACCATCAAAACGGCGATGATATAGATTTCAAAATGTAGGTAGTGAACTCAATATAACCCTCTAAAGGAAATGACAAATCTTTGGTAGGGTTTGTAAGTTCTATATTTTATTCCACACTTCTTTCTACACAACAAACAAAATCATAGCCTTAGATTAATGTTTGATTAGATCCCTACTATGCAGGTACCAATAAGAAGATTTAAAAGCATATGACCCAAAACGGGTGAAAGACCAAACAAGGATATTTGCTATCACAAAAGATGGGATAAGTATGTTTCTAAACACCCTTGCTTCTTCTGGTCGCAATAGATGTTCTATGCTATCAAAGCACCAAACCATGGCTTAAAAAATCAATTGGCTTTGCAACCTTTAATTGAGAATCCACTTCATCACTCCTACCAAGTATCACATCATGTAAACCTAGGATCTATCAATCTTATCCTACAAACACATGGTTTCTACTAACAATCTACCATACCACACTACTTAATAGTACATCCTTGCCTTCTAATAAAGTACTCTAAACCCATAAAGCCTTGCCACCTTTCCATACGAAATGAAACTAAAAATCTAGAAAGTATCTTCCCTTTACAACTTTAACCCATAATGTTTGTGGTTGTTGTTGTAGTTACTAAGCTAGCTTAGCTAAAAGACTAAGGTTAAAGAGCTCTAAATCATGGAAACTCATGCCTTCCATGTCCTTAGGTTTCATTAAGTTGACCCAATTAGTCTAATAGTAACTATTCTTGTCTTTACATTGACCCCACTAGAAATTTGCAATAATAGAGTTCACTGACTTGAACTACATTTTTGGAAACTTAAAGACCCCCATTGAGTAGGTTGGGCAGCACATATGACAAACATAATTAGGACTTCACGACTTGCCTAATTTAATAGTTAATGCCTTTAACCCTGTAGTTTCTTGATCAAGTTCTCCTTAACAAAATTAAAAGCTTTAGTCTTTAACCATCCCCATAAAGTAGGCAAGCTTAAGTATTTGCTTAAGTTTACTGTCATAGGGATTTTCATATCACATGTAATTGATCTCCTCTTAGAGTTGGTCGTATTAATAATAAAGAACACCATAGTTTGTTAAAATTATTTGCTTAACCCAAAGCTTCACAGTAGGCATCCAAAACATATCTTAAATGAATAACATTAGACTCATTTGCCTTAAAGAAAAAGATTGAATCATTTGCAAAAAATAGATGGGTCAACATAAGACAAAAATTATTAAAAGAAATCCCTTTTATAACTCTATCTTCAACAGCTTTGGTAATTTATTTAGATAACACATCTGTGACTATGATAATTAGATATGGTGAAAGGAGGTTACCCTAGCAAAATCCTCTAATAAGGGTTACATGGCCAGCAAGCTTCCCATTTATAATCACGTTGAATTTAATTGAAGTAATACACTTCATCACCCAACTCACCCATCTACGAGGAAAACCTAACCAATAGAGTAAAGCCTTAAAAAAATCCAATTTGATACAATCATACACTTTACTCATATCAAGTTTCACTGGACATAAACTTTTTTTCCCTTTTTGAGAAATGAAAGGTTTTACGTAGAACCATTATGTTATCTTGACTCAATCATTTAGAAACAAAAAGCACTTTCATTTTTAGAAATAATACCATTAAGAAGTGGTTTTAGTTGATTGGCCAAGATTTTGAAATAATCTTATAAAGATTATTGCACAAAGTAATGGACCTAAATTGGGACACAACTTTAGGATTTGACACATTGGATATCAAAACTAAATCCATATGATTAAGAGTATGGGGGTAGGATACCTACAATAATGAGTTGCTAGATTGCATGTGTCATGGTAGGACCAACTACATTCCAATATGTACAGTAAAAAATCCCAAGGTAGCCATCAAGACCGGTACCTTAAGCTCCCCCAACTGGAACATTGTACGCTTAACCTCATCAAGGGAAATAAGACCATAAAGCATGTCATTCTGATCTATTGTAATAAAAGGATCAACCTACATAAAACAGCCCTACCCTCTTCTATTTGGATTAGTAGAAAGTACACCACTGAAATGATTGACAAAGATACCCCCAAGTTCATACTTGGATGTAACTACCATACCATCTACAATTTTGAACTAAAATACTTTGTTTCTATGATGTCTAGCTAAGTAGATTGGTGAAAAAACAAGGTGTTTTTGTCCCCATAAAAAAGCCAATTGACCTGTGATCTATTATGCCAATACATCTCCTCTCTACTCTATAACTCATTAATTTTAGCCTATATCTTTTCCTCTTCTTCTAAATTATTGACATCACCTTTTGATTGAATCTAAGCTAACCTTAACTTAAGTTGATAAATGGATTTCTTGCCATTAAGGAATGCTGATTTGCTCTAAAAGATTAACTTTCTACTACATTTATGCATAAGTTACATTAGATCAGCTAAGTCAACACATCTTACAGCATCAGGCCAGGTTTGTTGAATAGTCTAGCCATATTCTTTTGAAGTGTACCAAAGATTTTCAAAATGAAACCTCTTTTTTCCAATTCCATCCCTCAAATCAACAAACAGAATAATAGGAGCATGGTTAGAAGCAATAATGGGATTATTTAGAAGCTATAAGTGAGGCAATTTTTGTAGCCAATCATTAGAAATGAAACATCTCTCCAACTACTCCTTAACATGTGCATCACCTCTTCTTGTACCTGCCCATGTAAATTATAGCCCATTATAGCCTAAGTCAATTAAATTTGAAGTGTTGACCATATCTTGAAACACTATGATTTGACGCTTATCACGCTTTCCTCCTCTAGACTTTTCACAATCATCAATTACTCGTTAAAATCACTAAGGCAAACCTAGGGGCCTTGCAACAAAGAAGTGATGTAAATTAAATCTTGCCATAGAATTTTCTTTTCTTGAAAATTACATGGAGAATAGCCACAAGTAAAGAAGCCAACTAGTAGACCATCTTCCTGCCTCACTTCTATATGAATATACCATTGACAACTCTCTAACGCATGCACTTGAAAATCCATAGACCACCATAAGGCTAAACGACCACTTAAACTAGTAAGGGGCACATAAAAACTTCTTGTGTGCTTCCTCCTCACTCAAAAACTTTCCAATTTATTACTTGGGTTTTTAGTTTATATGAGAAAAGTCACAACTAGATTGTGCTTTATGATTAGGTCATTAAGATGTCAAATTTTCAAGGTTAACCTAAAACCTTGACAATTCTAAGATAGAAAAATCACGGTGACTTGGTGCCTTTTAAGGGAGAGCTACTACCACCACTATTACCTGGTGCTATAATAGAGATATTTCCCTCCATCTATTGCTGCAAAAATTCTATATTCAGAGTTGCTAAATTGGCTTTAAGAGTATGCCTTATTTTTTACTTTTGCTTCTTGGTGATTCCCCTAGTAGTCATCCATGTAATGGACTTCTTAACCCTGACATCAATTTCCACCATCATTTTGACCTTCTTTCTACTTTCCTCAACATTAACCACACATTCCCTTTTCAGTTGTAATCTATCAAAGATATATAAGAGATCTCTTATTTCTTCTTTAGGCCTTCATCCTTTTGTAACTGAATTAAAGACAAGTACAAACAAGTACATGCAATACTAACTGATCTTCGTTTTCCTTTGGTGTAGTGAGATAGTAAGAGGTGGTTATACAGGATAGAGGATGAGATGGAAAGGATAGCAATAGCAGTTTTGGCAGAAGATTAGTGTTTGTCATAAGATGAGCAAGGTTGGAGAGAGTGACAAGGAGTAGGTTAACTAACTAGAGGATGAAATTGGTTGAGGAAGAACAAAGCAACAACATGTCTAGAAGGGTATAGTAAGGGAGAGTGGGGTGAAATGAAGGTAAATGTGAGGGAGAAGGTCGTGAAACAGCAAGGGAAGGGGAGGATGGCACATAAAAGGGAAAGATAGGTGCAATAAGCAAAGAACTGGGGGGAGCTACCCTCAGGTAAGTGTCTAACTTATAAGCGCTAATATTACTTGCACATGGTTGAATAACTTCTATAGGCATCAAATTTTTGTGAACCTGATTTTCAAATGACTCTTCCCCACCATCTATAACATTTCCAACACCAATAATAAAATCCTATACAGGAAAAGCTCTTGAAAAAGGCTCATACTTCTCACTAGACATCTAATCATATGCACAGTGCTTCAATATATGACCCAGTCTTCTATAGGCAAAGCAAAATTCTAATAAACACTCATAACAAAATTGAACCGAATACTTATCAACTTGCCTCCTGTTAACCTAAGCATCAATTTTAAGAGGCCTGTTACAATCAACTTTAACCTTTGTTCCCAAAATACTCCTTCAAATACCAAACTCAGATCAAATTAGATTAACTACAATAACCAAGTCCGCCAAAGCAGCTAACCTATTAGCATTAGTCATAGATAAGTGTTCTAAAAGCAACCCATGAATTTACATCCAAAAAGCCAGGGAATTAGAAGTTATGTCTTGCACCTGAGTTCCATATTTCCACTCCTCCATTACAACATAATGGCCCATTACTAGGTAAGGACCCTCATTGCAAGTATCAGCTTTAGTATTATAATAGTCAAAAGCAAATAAAAGAGGTTAGTTCCTAGGTTGGAGATCTTAACATCACCAAAATCCTTCCAAGCCCTTTTTAAAATGTTTATGACCCCTTGCTTATTTAAAGATTTTCTAAAACAATCCTTCCAACCATAAGATACCCATTATTGGAAAGAAGCTCTGTATTTTCTTCTAGGCCTAAGGCAGGGGAATCACCATTAGGCACATTAGAGTTTAATGGTATAACACCAAACCTCGAACCACTTGCCATATGTGAACTACAACAACAGAAATAAGATAAGAATCCTAAACAACCTAATAGACAAGGAGACGTAACATATAATTGAATTACAATAGAGAAGGATACGAACAAAATAAAATAAGGAAAGAAATAGAATGACAGACTATACTGCAGTGAAGGGAATATCAAGAGAAGGTTAGAAGAAAAATAAAGGCAAACCTTTTTGAAAGCGCTAATGTAAACAAAAGAACTCCATAAATCATGCAATTGCACAAAAACTTAGCAAATGCAAAGCAAGAGAAGAGCAGTGAGGGACAAAGAGACATGTGCTAATAGTTAATGTAGAAGTAGCAACTATATAATCTATTTCAACAGAAAAGTAGAAAAGCGTAATCGCCAATAAAGCCTTGTAACTACCACGATCATTGTGGAGGGACTCTCAGAACGAGAGGATTAGAAATTACTGTAAAAGAGGATGTCATTAACATCCATTGTCAATCGTCTTTACTTTGCTAACATGTAACAAACTAGAACAGAAACAATAGAGAGATACAAAACCACACCCAGAACCTTAATCTACAGACTTTACTTTTCTAGTTCCCATTGGGATTTCTTACAAAATGTTGTAAAAATTTGATCACGGTCATGACACGACTCCATGGTATAATATATATATATATATATATATATATATAGTTGTTTATGTCTAATATATTAGAATATAAAAAGAAGAAAAGAAAAAGTAAAATAAAATAAAAAGGGTAGTTGGCACGACAGGTAGAATTTCCCTATTATCACCAACAACCGAATTAGTATAAGAAGAAAATTATTTACATTTCAATAACCAAAGACGGCTAACTTACCAGGTTAGTGAAGTAACATGTAATAAATTAAATAGCTTTACAAAAGCAGAGATTAAGCAAAAGCGAGAAACGGCTTTTCAAAAGCCAAGTTTAAGCTACACATTTTTTATTTCAAAAATTGCTACTGAATGAGTCATATAGCTTATATTGACAGTTAATAAACTTTTCAAAAAGTTGACACATAGAAGGAGCCTTTTCGAAGAAAGTGCACATAGTTATAAAAAAAGAAAAGACAGCTACTTCTACAAATACAATTGTTGGAGTTGGATAATGCACTTTTTAAAAAGCTATATCCCATCATGTATTAACTTCTTGAAAAGCTTATGCCCGTCAACGTCAAGCTTCTTAAACATAATAAATAACTCATTCAACAGCAATTTTTGAAAGAAAATATAAGTCAGTTTAAACTCAATTTTTCAAAAATTTTTTTTAATTTTTGCTTAAACTCGATTTTTATAAAGCCAATTTTACTTTATACATATAACATCAGCTTTCGAAAAGCCAATTTCAAGTTCATTTTAAGTTCGTATTTTAAAAAACCAATTTCAACAATGGTATTCTTGAAATTATTTTGAAAAAATTTTATTTTTAAGATTATTTTTAAAAATACAATATTAATTTCCTTTCTCCAAGAATCTCAAGCTTATTCTCATTTGGTCTAGAAAAAGCTTCATCACTATATATATGTGGTATGGTAGACAATCATCAACAAAATTTGAACATGGGAATAATAATAGTTTTTTTAAAAAAATTTACTAGTCATGTTAGCTACCATGTATTCCTATTTAATTTAGTACTTATTAAACACTTATACATACATAGGATAAAATTCATTGAATCTTTTCTTATCTATTTTAGTATGTCTCGCCTTGTCTAAGTTTTTTTTTTTTTTTTCATGTTTACTAATGTTTTTAAAAAAACTTACACAAATACAAACTATATAAAAAAAATTTACATTAATATATTTACAAAATCTCATGTTGTAAATGCAATTTTGCAACAGTATGTGAATGTTACATTTCATTTACCGTCGCAAAATCTCATCTCTAAGATGCAATCTGCCATAATATACTTATGTTGTAATTGTAAAATGCGACATTTGTATACTATGACAAAATCGCATCTAAGATTTGAACTCAAATGAGACTTGTAATGACTCAATGTAGTTGGATTTGATTTGAACCAAACAAGACTAGCACAACTCTTGGACCAACAAGATACATAAAGTAACTCACCAATTATTGATCTTATGATCGATATTGCATGACTAGATCAATAGTGAAGACAAAAACTCAACATAAGAGACATCAGAGTCATGACAATCAAAGGATCGAACGAATAAGACATAAGAATCATAGATTTGTCATTCCCTTCCAAGCTTTAACTATATCCCATACTTTATCCATTTATTTCCTTCTTATGGCATGATTATTGGAAGCATATAATTCCATACCGTTCCTTGATTTATTCTAGCTATATAGAAATACTATTCTTTCATCTCCTTAAGTTGTCTAGCTACTTTGGATAGCCTCATACAAGCATTCATATTATCACATTCTTATCTTTTTAGTTTCCCTAACTCACGACTTGACTTGATCCATTTCTTTTTTGTTCTCAGCTGTTATATGTCTACAATTCTTTTACTCAATTCCTTCAATATGACAATTCGTTTTGGATTTACCAAAATTTCCTACTCAATATCAACTTAAGTCTATCAAATTCTCAATAGCTATCTTAAGAATTTTGCTCAAAACTTACAACATTCTATGTTACTCCTCATACTTTTTGCCTCTTCATCTTAAATAACCTTGATCCATGCTCCTTGACATATCTTAAATCTCATTTCCAACCTTACTTCAATTCTTTAGATCCATATAAATGCCACAACTTGTCAATTCATCACACCCCCAATCCAATTCCTTAAGTAAGTTGTGATACTCCGTGGCCCATTTCTAAACCATGCTCTAATACTACCCTATAATACTTCGCTTCCGAGGTGTCTACTTACAATTTTTTTTCTTAAGCTCTTAGTACTTAAAGATAGATCGTTACTGCCATTCTTGAGTTAAGGATAAGGTAGAACCTATCTAACCTTTTTTTTTTTATTCCATAAACAACTACTTTCAAATGATTTCTCATTCAATATGACAAACAATAGCAAAAGGTTCTACATTAGTGAGCCGTACTCAAAGTATTATAGTTACACACTTCTATACAATATAGTAACTCTATTACAAATACAAGTATTTGAACTACCACAACTACACTAAACCTTTAGTGAAAGTGTAACACCCACTGCTTTCCTGAAATGCTACTCCATGTACTTAAGCCATATCATATAGTCAACAACTTCTCTCAAGAGCCCGTCTTCAGCTAAATTATTGAGGTCTCCTTACCACTCAGATCCCTTCTTCTATCAATTCATCCGTAACCTAAAGATAAGAGAAACTTATTCCCTCAATTTCTATGAGCTAAGTGAGAGTGAATAAATACACAATAATAAACATAACAGAACAAGCATATCATTCAAGTAGTTAGTCCAATTATGTTATTTTATAGTTTCCTAACCAAAACAATGCAAATGCATCAAAAGTGTTCAATGCTCATGTATGTGACATACATCAGTACCAATATACTAACCCAACCTAGCAACTCGTCTGATTTGGTTGACTCAAACCACACATTTGGATAATATATGTAGGAACCTAACAAAAATTTTAGCCTAGTAATAACCATATAAAGAGGTTGGAAAACCTAACACATAGCTTTATATACTTGAAAACCTAGCTTTTACAAATCAAGTAGTTCACTTGATAAATCCAGCTCTTCATATGGGAACCGACCTAGCAACATCTTGGTTTTTAGAAAACTTGACTCATATGTCTTTTTCGTACCATGCCATAAATGCATTAAATTACACACCAAGCAAATCTAAGTAGACTTATTCATCACTTGTTACCCAATCTTTACTTTGTAGTTTCATCAATTCTAAGATTTTGATATCGAGTTCACTTAAGTGAATACCTTAAGAGATAGGGTTAGTACTTAGATTCTTTTCCAAAATAACACAAACCCTAGCAAATGTTACATATGCATTCATCAGTACCAACATAACAATCAAGTTTAATATCATGTCACTATTCAATTAGCAACCAATATAACAGCTAACATAGCTCACTAAGCGATACATCAATTCGTAACCAATTTCAGCCAAGCCATCGATCAGCAAATCAACTTGCAATTAATGTTCAGCTAAGCCAAAACATCATAAAGTATACAAAGTTAAGAGTAGACATAAGTCTACTCAAGCATACATAAATATCCATTTACCTATCCAGTGGTACATTCTCAATCTTACTCGTTAACATAAGCTTTCTCTTCCATAAATTCACCTAGCAAGAGTAAGTACTTCTGAGGTCAATTACAGGTGATGAGTGTATGTGTGTATGTATATATATATTGTTGGTAATTAATTTGTTATAAGTTGATTCTAATTCAGTCTCTGAGTTTGATTTTAAGTTAACTTCTAAAACAGCTTCTTATTGCACTATCTACTTTTACAAATCATAATTTCATAACCAAACAATGATATTTTTTATAAGTTATTCGAAACTGTCAAATCCTGTAAATTAGGTTCTAAGTGATTCTTTAATAATTTTCTTTAGTAAAAAATCCTCTAAGTTACTATCTAAGCAACTCAGAGTTCAATTATTACACCAATTCTCCAAGTTAAACCCCTTATTATAATATCCTTTAAGTTATTCTCTAACTCTGTTAGCTATAGGATTTTTAATAAAATCATCCTCTGACCAACGTTTTGCTTTTCCTATTTTTACATTTTACTCATCATTTTTACTTCTAACCAACCCTCTGAGTATCAATCTAGTGAAAATTTCATGATTAGAATCCTTTGAATCATTTTCTGCTTTTAATCAATGTCCTTTAAGTAACTAATTTACCAACTTCCTTCAAAGATATAATTATAGAATCAAATTTAAGCATCAAATAACACTCCAAACCAACTTTCTTCAATTTTATTACTTCTTAACTCTTCATTCATTACATCACAATTTATCAATTATTTCAAGTTCACTAAATTACTCAAATACAAACTTCACTAATTAAGACCAATTCACCATTTTCCATAAGTTCTCACTTTATCAATCAACCCAATTACTCCAGAACAATAAAAACACTTCATTAACTAATCTAACTCAAAATCCGAGTAAGATTGTTATGAAAATAATATATTTTTTCACTAAAACAAAATTTAAATGCTCAATTTAGGACTCAAAAATCACATAAAAATTTAGAAAATAGTTTTGCGATAAATCTCTTCATAGCAATTCAATATTAATATAAAGTAGTTTACAAAAAAAATTTAAAGGCAAAACCATATCATTAGGCATATTTATTTTAATATTGAAAATTGTCCAATTTCTCTAATTTCTTACGGACATATATTACCACCACTAAATTTGTATAAAATGATATTTTCCTAAATTTTATACACAAAAATATGTAGGAATAATTTTTTTTCCATAATTTTTTGGGCCCTTTTATATTTTTAATAATTTAAGTAAAATTAGGTAAAATTTAGACCTTACCAACATTGACAGCTCTGGCCATCTCTGGTGGTGGAGGGTTTGTCAGTAGCTCTAGGCAGTGCCTCCTCCATTAGGTGGTGGTGTTGGTTGGTTCTCAGAAATTCCTCACATTCACAAACTCTCAAATGCTCAACTTACACACTGATTTTGTTTATTTTCCATAACTTTCTTCTTCCATCCTCAAAACCCCAAATGATTTTTTACATATTCCATCTTACATATAGAATTTTTCCAAAGAGTGTTTTTTATTTTTTCAGCTCAAATAGTGTAGGAATGATTTTTATTTTCTCTCTCTTCTTGTCTTTTAGCCTTATGAACTAACCTAACATGCATTTTGATTTACTTAATTCATCTGCACCTATCCTAATTACTGTCACACGCCTATTAGGATGCATTCCAACTACCTAAATGTCCTTTGTAATTCTTTTTTATTAATTTTCATGAGTTTAATTAGCTTATTTCGACTTAAAGTGCTATTTTTAGGTATTTAATTAATTATGGGTATAAATATATATATAAATTACACACAACACATATGTCTATATTCCATATATTATTTTATGTCCTATAGAAATTTTATTACATATATAATTTATCACTAAAGTTTTATAATAACTTAAAATTCTAATTTTCAAGCTTCTGATAATTACTAATCATATCTTGTAAAAATATATTTTATTGAGATTAAATATTATAAATACTTTATTTTGGGAAATGATATTACTAAGGCTATTTGTCTAGCTTTTATAAACTTATATTAAAATTTTGTTTAAAATTTGGTTTAATTCAAACAAAATTATCCAAAAGCCTTAAATAATTTAAAACGCCCTAATTCACATTGATACCAAATAATTTAGGTATAATCATTTGATTTAACCTATTTTGTAGACTTCTCTTAATAGCTTTTCTTTATTACTTACCTTTATTATACTTTCTACGTCAAATCGTCCACTACTCTAAGTCTCAGGCAATAGGTCAAAGAAGGGGTCTTACATTCATTTTGTCGTAATTGGTTTTACGACAATAATATACTGTTGAAAGTTAGTACACTTATGTTGCAATTGTAAAATGCAACAATAGTATACTATGAAATTGCATTTAAGAGATTCGATTTTGCAACAATATACATATGTTGCAATTATAACATATGACATTTTTACATGGTTGTCAAAATCTCGATTCAACTCCTACGATTCTACGATTTTATAAGCCGCTTGCTAATTAAAACTCATATAAAATCTTTTTTTGAGCAAAATCCAATAAAATCTCGATTTAGATATTTAAAATAAGTAGAATCCCAATTCCACTCCCAATTTTACTGATTCTACATAATTGGATAAAAATATATGATACTTTAGCTTGATAGGCTTTAAACTAACCCATTATTTTTGCGACTTAACAAGCCCATTATTATTAGCCCTTTGTTTATATTTCAACTTAGGAAATCATGCTCTCATCTTTCTCTTATTATTTCATTTTAATGCTACAATCACGACTTCATGGTATTGATTTTCATCGAAAATAAAGTGTGAATTAGTACTTTAAAAGACTTAGAAAATATGGATATAATTAGTAGCAATAACTAATAAGGACTTTGATAATGATGATGATGGTGATGAGAGACATGATAGTTTTGATAATGAGTGATATAATTAGCTTCATACTTCTATCAATGTATTATGGATTTGCATAATGATTTATCATTTATGCTTTGTTATTTGTATTAAACTCATATTGTAATTTGGTTTTACGATAAATTTCTTTATTTCTACCATGTATTTTAAGTTTTCTATTGACTATGGTATGCATATTTACTATTTGCAAAAAAGGAAATTTATACAAGATGTGAAATCCTATGATTCTAAGATTCGATTTTACAATACAATTCTTTTGAATCTCTAGCGATTTTAGATAAAATCTCAATTTTGACAATCATACATTTTTGTATTATAGAAAAATTAAATATAATTTTACAACGGTATTTATGTAATTTTTTTATATGATTTATATTTGTGTAATTTTTTTTAAAGATTTGTAAATATGTGTTTCGCTCAGAATTTTAAGATAACATTGGTTATAATAACATTCAAATATGTAATTTATGAATTTGGCACAAGGTTATTTTTAAAATTTTGAAAATATATTAATTCTATACTATGAAATGGATTTTTCTATAGTTAAATATATGTACAAATTTTTTAGTTTTTATTGAGTACTTTAAAGCCTTTTTATCTAGTAACTTTGACCAATTTTTAAACCAAATAATGAAGAATAAAATTTATCTTGTACTATGCTGTAAAAATATGGCACTCAATAAGAAAGTAGGTTGGAGAAAAAGAAAAATCAAGAAGTATGTACATAATGTTACTTGCCATTCATGTAATGTAATGTAACCACAATGCATGTTTGTGATGTGAGTAAGCAATTTAAGGCAGACACATACTATACTAGATAGTATTTAGCTATGATAATATAGTAAAACCTTTATAAATTAATCATATTAGGACCATGAAATTTTTTTAACTTAGAGAGATATTAACTAATTGATAAATTAATAATTTATTAATTTAAAGAGTGATTTTTTAATTTAGTGAATATAAATTTAATTACAAAAAAATCATTATATATCACTAATATACGTATCATATATCATAAATTAACATAAAAAAAAATTCATTATACATATATATTTATGGAAATAAGTATATAAATAATATTCATTGTTTTTAGTACTTACACAATATTTATTGTATTGATTAATTACTAAAATATATAGAGATGAAATCCACTTAAATTTAACAAAAAATGATGACAATTATGAAAGTAAATCACAAAATCAACTACAGAAATATTTGTCTGGGTTGAATTGCAACGAGTAGTCAAATTATATTGAATACAAATAAATCACCCAATGATTGCTACTGTATTTGCATTTTGGAATAATTTTCGTTTCAAACCCTTGGCCCATGTATCAATGTTTTAGATTTAAATTTCAAGAAAAAAATAAAAAAACAATAGAGTCATATTTTACTAAATTGTCCCATTCATGTTTGTAATTTTAGAAAATTATCAATTTATGATATTAATGAGACTAAATTTATATAAGAGTCTTCCTAAGAATTATTATTTTATTATTTTATCAAAATTATTAATTTTGTAAATTAGCTCAAGTTGGGACAAAAAAAACATTATTTTAGAGAAGTTATTAATTTATCGGGTATCAATTTATGAAGGTTCAATTGTATTTTTTTTTTTTCCAATTTTATTTTGTTAATGAAGTTGCATTGGATATTTTATATATTTTTTCTATGTTTAATGCAAACCCAATCGCACTTATGAACGTGGATTACCACCATCCACGTATCATTAGGGGCTAAAGTTTTTGTGCGGTTGTGTTTGCATTATAATCTTGACATCGAGGTTCAATTATCCAATTCTTTGAAAATTGATTATCTATTTATTGTTTAGTAATTTCTTAAGAAATGGATGCTCGATATTATGATATTATTTGCTTAATTTCATATGAATACAAGAATTATAAGAGAGATTTGGATACAAATAGAGAAGGGTATGGAAGAGGTAGAAAAGCAATCAGATTTCTTGAACAGTAAAAATCCTAACTTATTTTTATTACTAAATCGTATTTTGAGAGACTCAAATCTTATTCTTAGAAAACCAAATAAAATCTGAAAGAATATAGCGTGCACAGTACAGAATAATTAGCCTCTAAGCTTCCATCATATAGAATATAAGTGTGTATATATATATATTCTTTCCAGTCTTGTTCACCTATGCCCATTTGATTTTGAAATGTTTATCTTTAGAAATCATATGAAATTGCTAATTTTGTTGGTGAAAAATTGGGCAATCGTGACAATTTATTAACAAAGCTATGGAAATTATATGCATCAAGATTTACAGTTATGCCCGCAAATAGATTATAAAAGATAAGGCAATGCTTACTACTCGGAACATCCGATTCCTTTATTATAAGGCAATACTTACGATTGTTAAATCAATTTGACAATTTTTCTTTTTGCAGGACCGGACGTGAAGCCAATCGTGTTGCGGATTTATTGACTCAACGGGTTTTAGAAGATAAGTGGGAATTTTTGTTTCGTTGGTGACTCCGAGGATGATCGGAGTGTTGTTTTGTCATGGAGGCATGATAGCAGACGTCAAGCCCTGGGTGAGGGGTTTTGTGTTTTTTGTTACTCTTGTTTTACTTTAATCCCAAAAAGAAAAAAAAAATGATGATTTGATAGTGGCCGTTAATGTGGTATTATCAAATGGATGTTTTCAAAATAAATTTACTAACATTGTTCGCATTAGCAGGGAAGAACTCCTCCAAGTTGCAGGATGGTCCTAGTTTGCTTTTAGAGGAAACAAACTCAATGTTGATTTTTTTACTACATTGTCAGAATAAAATGCATCTTCGTGAAAAGTTTTGAACAGGAATAAAATATCTTCCCAACCAAAAGTTCAGGCTTTAAATTCTAGATCCTATAGAACTTGAGTCTATAATTAGCTATATTATGATCAAGAGTCCAAGATAAACCCAACCTAACGAAAAAAAAGTACGATACCTTTAAAATAAACTTATAAAATATTAATGACAAAAGTGAAATTACATGATATTACACAAAATAAACTATAATCTCATGGATTGATATTACACAAAATAATATATACATAAATATATATATATATATATATATATATATATATGAATGACTTAAGTAGATAAAAGGATGTTATTATTTCTTATCATATCTGGTTAGTGAAAAACCACACCAACCCAGGATGGCTTTTCACTATAGCCTGTTCCCACAACCTATCAAGAAAGTCTCGATCCTTATGATGATCAACAAATGCTCTTTCGATAAGAAGTAAAATAGATGACTTTGATAGGTGATGAGAATAAGCACTTTCTGTACAAAAAAAAAAAAATTTATAATAACTTCCGAGAAAGCGATCCACCATGCAGTTAGAGCCTCATCCTACTCATTAACTCTCCACTTTTACGGAAGTTTGTATTGCAGAAACCAGATTGAAGAAAAGAGAGGACGACTAATCAATATTGCATTTCTCAGCAGTAATAGGACACCATAGGAGATCGAAATCACCTTAGTAATAAACCATGGAAAATCATCATCATGATAATTGCCAAAGGACGAATTTTGATAGAGAAAAACGACGGCAATTCTAATAATTATAGAAACAAAAAATAATAATAATTACACTAAAACCCTAAATAGGGTTCATGAACAGAGAAATACTGATGTCAGCTTCCATGCGATTGAGAGAGAGTATAATCAAATTGCAACCCTTGTTTATATAATTATAGGATATGCATCGTGATTCCTTGGAAGCTTGGACACATTAATTTAATTACACCTACTTATCCGGTTACAAAAAGACACGGTGGTGCTTTGCTTGGCGTCCGTCCTACTCCTACACTACACTGGGATGGGACTTTCCTTTAAAATGGAATAAATTCTAATTACCAAAAGACGACACGCTCGAGCTTTGCTTGGCGTTCGTCCTACTCCTACACTTCAATGGGACTTAAAAATGATTGACATAACTGTACGTTTAAAGTAAAAACTAGTATAAGATCTACTGATAAACATTTTATGACCAACTTATCATCACAAATGAAACATACTTTAGACAATTAATATTGGATATTTTCAACTCGGATGGAGCAGAAATAGTTATTCAAACTGGTGATTAACAGAGGACAACAGGATTTCCAAATTCATTTCAAAACTTTCAGGGATCCAGAAAATGCAGGAGCAGTGCAGATCACTTAGCAATTTTCTCCAGCTTCAGGGGTTGCTACCAAGACTATTACAAGTCTTTTCAAACAAATATGGTTATGGCTCCTTGTAGTCAGTTCAAAGAACAATTGCTTGCTAATTGACTACTATAATTTTATCCCATCAGTAGAATAACTTCCACAAATCTCTCTCTCCATGGTCCTGCAATCCATTAAATGCCATTTATTTCGACATACTAAAAATGAAAAATAATTCTGGAATTCTAGATCATAGTGAGGAAAGATCCTATCAACATCCCGAAATGGTGTAAAGTAAAACCTTAAAACCTACCTTGATACTTCATTCCACTGCAAGCCATAGCTGGTCAATCAGACTATCAACAGTCAAGTGTGTAGTTGTCAGTGAAAGACAATCAAAACAGCTGATGATGACCATCAATGTCCTCCAATAAGACGGTGGTAAGTGTAAGACCATGGGAATGACCAGAGAAGAGCAGGTTGCGGGAAAAAAATTCCACCCTACAGAGAAAGCTGCAAGTTATCTAGGCATATCCACAAATTCACTTCCCACAAAGCCTTTGCAAATGGATAGAAGAAACTTGTACATACAACCAAAGATCAGTGTGCAAAAACAAAACATCGCATCAAATGCTATCCATAATAATTTGGACTAAAATGAGCCCACATGCTTGACAGCTACTCAAACTCAGCTATTTACATGAATCCAATTCAAATGCAGTTGAGCCAAGCTTGAGCATAAGCTGCTCACGCACTATCTGTCCAAGCTCAGCTCAACTTACTTGGGCGAGAAAGCTCAACTTACTCAGTTCAACAGGTTTAAGAACCTCATCAAGCAAGAATCGACCTTTAGCGTACATCGAGTTTCAAATATCAAATTTTCTAAAAAAGGAGCTCAAGCCCCCTGCATACCACTTCTAAGCTTTTAACTTGAGCTCATTGATTACCACTTCAACTCAACCCTTCCGTTGTATATTTGGGGTTGAAAACCAGTACCCCCAGTCACTGTACTCACTGGTTGTTTCCAAACTGAATTAGAATGGGAATTAGCGATGGCTTGAGAATAAGGTGCAGGCCTCACTGTATACGAAGAAACAGAAGTATTTGCCACACAACTCTCGTTTGATAAAAAAATTCCATGCACAAATTCCTTCTCAACACTCGAAGCCAATTCAAATCACATCAGTTAAGGAAACTGGTCACAATGTCTGAACCCTCAACCTTATATCCTCTCAAACCACCCAAGAAATGCCCTACCATTTGCATCTCTGTAATATCAGGTATTCGAGCAGTCAAAGTCTCAAATGATTCAAGGAAAACACTCACCGATGAAGTCTGCCACAGCATAGAAATAGTAACAAATGGATTCCCCACTGCCAAGCCCACATATCTTGTTAAAACTCCTGCTTGAACAACTCCCAATCCAACTAGGCAACCTCTTCTTAGGCATCTTGTGCCAAAACACAGTACGGCCATTAAGCCCCATCATAGCCACAGCAACATTACGATCCTCTCTGATATTTTGCATCTTGAAATACTGTTCAATCAACGTTAACCAATGCATAGGGTCTTCGCCCTCAAATGTCAGAACTGCAGCTACCGAAGTAGCATTAGGTGAAACCTCATCGTCCGATTCAACAAAAAATACATCACCAGCCAATCCTAATCCCTAAAGTAGACTCAACTTTTTCCACAATTTCTCATTCGCAACTTGATTGTTGCTTGAGTTTTGTAATGTTGATTGTATGGATGCCAATGCAGCCTCCATGCCCATGATCGACGCTTTCAGCGAAGAGACACTAGCTGCTGAATTTCTTTCAACAACAGAAATTTAATGTTGATGTTTGATAAAATTTCCCTTCAGTTTGTCTTGAACAGAGTTAACACTTTGATCCAAATTTCCTAGAACTTTCTCCAAATTTTCAACCCTAGATTCCATTCTAGTCATGTCTATCCCTTCGTGTTGATGTATTTCCCATAGACAGCACCAATTGATGCAACTTAGGGTTCAATAACAGCAATTCAACAAGAACAGATCAGTTTAGCTCACTTGTAGCACAAGTAGAGTCTTGCGAAGCAAAAATCACCAGTAGGCACTTCACAAGCAAGACTTGCAATAGAATACAGGAGAGGATTCCTTACTGCTCAAGTCTTATCCTCCAACTCAGTTATTAACCAACTTCCTAACTTCCAATTATTCCACCCCAGCTACTATTTATAGGACTTCCTTACTGCAATTAATATTCCGCCCTTACTACTCACAGAACAGCCCCAACACAGTACTACACGCACGCACATCACCAGCTACACACTTAATACAACAAATAGGCTACTCGGCACAACACAACACAATCAATGTGACACACATTACAAGCTTTACAGCACACGCATACACTACAACACAACACGCACTTCACTAACATCTCTTATATACATGGAGTAAAGGCTTATAGGGCTTAGGGGTTATATCAAACATGATGCACCAAGATTTGTGAGTCTCTTGACATTTCATATTAAGTCATTCAACTATGCAACCTATCTACAAGTACCATCTTATGTAGGGACATATTTCTTGGACATACAAATCAAAGAAAAGAATTATTAATAGCCACAGAGGTATTAATAATAAAAAGGTATAAAGAACACTCCAAAATGACCAAATTTTCACAATTAAATGACTTCTGTATTATAGGCATTTGCTCACCGTACTGTGATTCTTCACATATATCAAATATGCATAAATCTTAAAAATGATCAAAGAAAGTACACATATGAACTTTTTGAGGCTGCTTCTCCTTTTGAAATACTCAGTTGTCAATGTCAAGAACTGAGGACAACCATCAAATTCGCTTTTCATGAAAGAAGTTAAGGAGATAAAATTATAAAAAGCATAGAGCTTCCAAATCTTACTAGAGAGCAGGAGAAACAAATATGAAAAGCTTTTCCACATTTCATATATTGCATTCAACATTCTTGCATAATTACCAAAAAGCTTAGGACACTTGAAGCAAAAGCAGAAGAATAAAAGGTAGATTTCAAAAATCAACTAAATCTTCCAGCCCCTGCTATTTGCCTATGTGAAGTTTTCTCATTTCTAGAATCATAAAGAAATTTCATTAATGAAATTGTTCAGAATGAGAAAGCAAAAATGTACATGAGAGGCATAGAGAGAACAACTAAAAGAACATCAGCTCCAGCAGGATTTATTATACCTAATTCAAATCCATTATCCTTTTCCTTGCCTTGATGAAATTCAGTAACTAAAATTAGCCAATCCAGACAATGCAGTTTGATCTACCACCATCTACCATCACTAAATGTACCTATACTGCAAAAGTCCTTTGGTACTACTATTAATGTGGAGATTTGTGGTGGCAAAATCTGCCAAGCCCCAATGCATTGAATATTTGATTGGCAAGAGCAAATAGTTCGTGATACTTCCTCCAGCTGGTTACTCTAGATTGCTTGGTTAGAAATGCAGAACGAAAAGGGAAACCAATGTCTATAACATGAACACTATCCTGCAGTATTAATGACGCATCACAATTAGTCTCTGAATCTAGCATGGCATTTGAAAAGTGAAAAGTACACTAGGTTTTTTTGAGTTGATATTTTGTAATATCATATAGCTAAGATGCAAACATGCTGTGCCTTCTGACAGGCCATGGCAGACAGTATTTGCATTGTCTTTTCCAGCACAGCTGCTTGAGTTTGTTGCATGTGAGCACTGGCAGAGCTCTCATACAATTTTGTCATTATTTTTCCTATGGTTATGAATTCATATGCTCACTTTACAACTTCAACATGGCAGTCTTGTCAATTTAACCCCTCCCCCCACAAGACCATGATAGGAAAATGT